>JARHVA010003182.1:0-5000 GCA_037957365.1 Torreya grandis
TTTATATTTAATATTTTTTTCATTATAAAATGTATTTTTCATTTTATTTTATATATATAAAAAATTAATAGTAAGATTTTCTAAAATTCGTTATACCATTTTACCTTTTTATTTTCTATTATAATGCAATGCTTGAGTGACTTTAAATGGAATTTTCCTTTACTCCTTGATACTAACTTAATGGCACTGAAAACATCCCCTAGAAATATACATACATACATACATATAATTATAATTAAACAGTTAATAGTAAGGTTTTTTTTAATTCGTAGACCATTTTACTTTTTTATTTTTTATTGTAATATAATGCTTGAGTGAATTTTAAAGGAATTTTCCTTTACTCCTTGATACTAATTTAACGACACTAAAAACATACCCTGAATAAATATGTGTGTATATATATAAAACCCCACCACCCGCCCCCAACACTCCCCCCCCCCCCCCTCCCCCCCCCCCCCCCCTCCCACACACACACACACACACACATATTAGGTATGTTTTTAGTGTCATCAAATTAGTATCAGGGAGTAAAGGAAAATTGTTTTGAAAGTCACTCAAGCATTGTGTGTGTGTGTGTGTGTGTTTCTAGGGTATGTTTTCAGTGCCATTAAATTAGTATCAAGGAGTAAATGAAAATTCCTTTTAAGGTCACTCAACTATTGCATTATAATAAAAAATAAAATGGTAAAATATATATATATATACACACACACACAATTAAACAATTTAAATACAATATACTTTAAAAAATATAAAAACAACTATGAACAATGTTAAAACAAAGTTAAATTTATCCTATATTGAGGAAACCCAAATCCAATGTGAAAAAAATGAGTGTTGTTTCAAAAACCTAATTTCATGTTTAATGATGTTCAAAAGGTTAATTAAAACTTTAACAAAAAAACTCTTAGTTATATTATGTGCTGCCTTAACCTCAGCTCCCTATGACTTAGAATTAGTTTCAACATAACTTTCAAATACACTTAAAAAATGAACATATCAAAAAATGACCAATTGTTAAATACCTAAACATAATCCATATGCATTTATTAGTCCTTAATTATTATTGTTCTAGATTGGTTTTTTTTCCAATGTTTTGGTCCAAATTAGGTATAATTTGTAAATGTTTTTTGTTTTTACTAGTCCTCACTCTTCTTCTCATCCCCTCCACTCTCTCTCTCTCTCTCTCTCTCTCTCTCTCTCTCTCTCTCTCTCTCTCTCTCTCTCTCTCTCTCTCTCTCTCTCTCTCTCTCTCTCTCTCTCTCTCTCTCTCTCTCTCTCTCTCTCTTCTCTCTCTCTCTCTCTCTCTCTCTCTCACACACACACACATGCACACACACACACACACACACACACACACATTCCAATATTTACATTATAAATGTCCCAATTTTTTTTGACAACTCTAATAAATGTTCACATGGTTTTGGGTCCCTTTTTGGTCCTTGTCTAGTCATGTGTACACCCATCACATTTTTCACATCATTATCTTTTTGACCAATTATGTGTTGGATTGTATATCAATTGGTTCCTAATATAATTTCAAATGCATATAAATATAAATAATTTAAATTACTAATTTGACATAAATAACTCATTAAAATTCTAAATAGGTCAACCAATAATTAGAGAATGTATGATTATTTAAACTAGTATTTCTTATGGAAAACTTATGGAGATAGAAATTTATCGGTGCCCATAGGCCAAATACACCATTTTGAATTTATCATAACATTGAACATTTAAAGGGTAAATTCAAAATTTCACCAAAAACATCCAAAATTTCCATAGATAAACTAGTGTTGCCTACAACCCAAATGCTTTTTTTTTTCAAAAATATTTTTTTCACTTATGTGCTAATTACACCATTGTAATAATCTTGAGACACTAATCATTTTAACATACAATTTTACTAAGCCTTTATAGGCACCCCTAACCCCTTGGTAAATTATTTTTACCTGTGCAGGCATCGTGGCCCATGACTAGGCTGAACGATAGACTCGAATTGAATCCAAAATATTTCAAATGAACACCAAAATATCCCAATTATTTGACCCCATTCCCAACATATCTATACTACATAAATTATTATCCTCATAAAAACCTAATGAGGATCATCAATCATATGGTAGTTCTTCTTCCCAAACACCATTTTGTGGCCCTAAAGTAAATTTTCCCAAATTTGATAGCACTGAACCCACCATCTAGATTTATCACACCAACTAGTATTTCAACCTACATCCCATTAATGATAGAGTTTTTATAACATCATTTCACTTAGAGAATTAATTTATTTAGTGGTACTAACGGTACTACTGGTCACATTCCAAACTAGATTGGGTTAAATTTTTCAAATGCTTATTAGTGTGTTTTCGGCCCAATGCCTATGATGAATTCATAGGGGCATTAACTAAACCTTGTCAAACTGGAGTTGTACAAGAATATTAAAAAAAGTTTAAAAAAATTATCAATCAAATGGAAAGTCTATCTGATGAGTTTTTGATAAGCTGCTTCATCAATGGTCTCAAAGATTTGCTCTGATTTGAGGTGAAAATGTTCCAACCTCAAACCATGATGGTACTCTTGGGCTTAGCCATATTATCTGAAGATAAAATTATCTGTATCAAAACTCCAATTTGGAACCCTCTAAGTCATCTTCATTCCAATGTACCAACACAGACTTAACTTTCAAGGCAACCCCATAAAATGTCTCATAGAGATGGAAATGAATGGACATCACAAAAAGGATTTATGTTACAATTATGATGATAAATGGGTGAAGGGACAAATGCATTGAAACAAATATACGTACTAGATCTTAAATCTCCTTTTGATAAAATAGATTGTGAGGATACAATATAATATAAGGATACCATAGAATAAGGTTTTTCATCATGTATTTATGTCCATTTTCATAGAACTACATCCTTTCTTAGATAATTTATTGATATGGATGAAATTCATTATCTAATAATAATTACCCTATGGATTTTAACCTAATTTTTTCATATTTATGGATGGAGTTCTATGAGAATGGACATAAATACACAATATACAACCTTCATCCTAGATCCACTAGTGTAATTAGCTTTCACTTCATGGAAAAAAAATATTAGAAAGGGATCCGATAACATAATTAACCAACTATTTTCTCTTCACACTTTTTCACCAATGTATTTTAGCAAACCATCACTCTTGCAAAATAGTTTTGTTAGGAATGCCATAGTTTTTGAGGAGCCAACAAGATTACCACCTTAAATAGCATCACATCTAATTTATTCTAGGATGTGCACCCCCAAAATTCATGCATACCACTACCCATTTCATCAAAATTCCAAGATTTGAAAGTTGGTACCTAATTTCTTATAGGCGGGACTCATTCAACCCAACGTTAGCCCATATTATTTAAAAATCATACTTGTTCATAAAAAATGGCTTCTTTAAACTCTACATTAAATATTGGGACTTGAACAAGCTCATAATCAAGGATAAGTTTAACATTTAGGTAAAATATGATATCAATCAAATTTATGGTGTAAATTTTTTATCCAAATTGGTCCTATGATTTGCTATCACCAAATACATCTTCATGAAGTAGACATTACCAAAACGACTTTTCACACATGATGGTCACTACGAGTTCTTGGTCATGCCATTTGGGATTATCATTTCCCCATCAACATTCTAAGGTTTAATGAATCCAAGTATTTGGACCCTTATTTTGTAAGTTTATCTTGGTCTTCTTTGACAACATCCTCATCTATAGTCGAACATGGGAAGATCGCCTTCACCACCTAGACATAGACTTGAGAATTCTTGTTACAAATAACTTATGTACCAAACATTATAAATGTTATTTGTGAAAATTAAAGTTCAAGTACCTAGGACATATTATTCCATTTGATTTCATTCATGTCAACCCTAAAAAAATTGAATCTATGACCAATTAGCTTACCATTGAGGACACTCAAAAGTCTACAGTAATTTCTTGGCTTGAAAGAGTATTACCAAAAATTTATAAATGATTATGAGATAATTATATCTCCATTGATAAATATACTCAATAAATACTCCTTTATATCATTCAAGTAATCTTCCTAAGCATTTGATATCCTTAAACATGGAATATGCACCACACCAATCTTATCCATGCTTCATTTCACCAAAACCTTTGTTATTGAGTGTGATGCATGTGGCACGAGACTTGGTGATGTGTTCATTTAGGAAGGTCATCCAATTTCCTTCACCATCAAGGTCCTTGTTGGAAGTAATTTATCAAACTCCATGCCCAACAAATAAATGATGGATATCCTCCATGAAGTTAATAAATGGCATCCATATTTGGTTGGCCAACACTTTTGCATCAAAATTGACCAACAAAGCCTCATGTATTTTTACGAACACTAATTATCTTCCTTAGATTAGTTAAAATGGGTTTCTAAACTCATGGGGTATGACTATTAAATTAAATAAAAAAATAAAAGGATAGCTTGATTTCTAATGCACTCTCTCGCTAATTTGAAGAAAAAAATGATTGTATTTTGTTAAAGTGCCCATTTATACATGGATACATGATATTCAAAATGAACGAAATAATAAAAACCCCACCAACCAGCTCATTTTTCAAATATTTGTTGATATCTATGCTAAAAACCATTATACTTGGGATGGCCACACCTTGAAATATAAAGCTTGCCTTCTATTAATTGATGGATCCAAGTTAAAATAGACAATGTTTTAGTAGGTGCATGCCTCCCCTTCACCAATTCATTAAATTTTTATGAAAAAATATGAACAAGATCATCAAATATTCTTTTGTCCCATAATAAAGTAGGATATCAAAAGGTATTTTTTTCAAATGTGATACTTTCCAATGCAACAAAGGGGAAAAAATCACATCACCCAATATAATCTAGCCACTAAAAATTCCACAACATATTTGGACATAAAATTCAATGGATTTGATTGAAGGTATCCCTAAATCTGGTGGAAATCAATCT
>JARHVA010003182.1:10000-107500 GCA_037957365.1 Torreya grandis
ACTTTTACCCTCCTCATTCCAAGGGGAAGAGACACTTTTCAATTTAGATGAATAAAAAAAATTGAGGATTGTTTTTCATGTTTTTGTTGATGTGTGTTTCTATTCTAAACCTTATGCACCATTAAGGACATTCCATTACTCTATATTTAAGTTATTAGGTTTGTGAATAAGTTATTTTAATACTAATGCTCATACTATGTTATTATCAGGTTCAAATGATTTTTGTTCATTAATTATAATCTTTGACTAATATAGGATGTGTGATAACAATCTAGTATTAGCATCAACCTTTGATTATGAACATTAAATTAACTATATTTATTTCCTTTGGAACCCAACTATGTTTGTGTGTTTTGTGTAATGATATGAACTTAAAACATGAATTAGTTCTCAATAATGTGTCCATCCCATAACAAAAATACTAGTTTATAATTATTTCATCTATTTTTTAGTCACAAACCTTATTTCCTAACCTACCTTCCCCTCATTTCTTAGCTTTTTATCTAGTTCAACTTAGGTTAGATTTCATCCATACACCTTAAGTAAACTTTTGATTTATTTTATATCCATCAAATCCAAACCATCCAAGGTAAATAACCAATGCTCAACATTATTCCACTATGTGGTTATTTATAAAAATGAATACCCTAAAACTGATGCCTTGGAGTGAAGTTCTTCACCAATCCTATGATGTTAAAATCTACCTCATAGGATTCTTTCATGTGCATAAAACTGACAAGAATGGGAATTCAATTTGTCCCTAAAAAGAGGGCCTCTTTCATTTCTTAAGAAAGATCACTTGAGTTGTACTAGATATACCAAGGAGAAATAACAAGGTTTATTTTTGTCACTAGTCTACTAGCCTCACCCTTGCATATCCATAGAAGACTTAATTCAGATAAAGACACCTCAAAGATACCCTAGACTTAGTTTTATTCCCAAACTAGAAGAGGTTAGCTTCCATTACATTCAATGACCCTAACGTGGTTAACTAGTTCTTTTATTGTTTTAACTAGAGTTGTTAATGATTTTCCTAGAAAAATTGAAAATTAGATTCCTTCTTTTTATTCCTTGGGAGGAATGACTATAAAATAACACATAAAGGCTATCCAAACAACCTTAGGGTTAATAAACATAGTCCATCAATATGTGTCATGCACACTTTTCCATTTTACATTGCAAGATGTTGTTTATGACTAGTTTCTCAATATCCTATTAGATTATATCACTTCTTGGGACTAGTGTCAAATTACCTTTTGTCATAATTTTGTAAAGTCATGATCCCAAGTATCATATATAAGTAATTTTCAAGCATGATAAGAGAACCTAATCAGTGAATCATAGCCTTTAAATCAACATTTAAAATATGTATAGTTGAGTAGATACTAGCTACATTCCTAATTATGTATTATCCCTTGAGATTTACAAAAACACCTTAGACTCTATGACTAAAGTATTGCTACTCAGGGCACTGGACATTACCTCACTAACACTAGCTTATGTTAAAGCTACCAATAATATTGATAGAAAATTAAATTCATAATTACAAGATCTAAACTACCTAATATTGGTTCAAATTTCCCAACCCTCATCCTTATTATAAATTCTAATCAAAATGTTTTGGCCCACAATCAGAACCAAGTATATACATAGTTACCTTTGTCCCATGTTTCACCAAATCAGAACCTTAGTTTTATGAATAATCCTATGTCAACACCTAATCAATAAATTTAGAACTAAGAATTAGTGTCCATTAATACTACTACCATAAGGTATTTATTTTGATTCTACAAAAGTAGGATTTGATGTAATTCATCGTATGGTATACAAAATCAATAATGAGTTTCTGAGCATGCAAAAACGTTTGGGTAATACTATAAGATAAATAGACAATAGTAATTTCACATTATATAGTTATAACAAACCATTTAATAGAGTAAGGAACAACTTAGATCCATATCCCAATAAGCTTCCTAAAATAAATATATGTGAGGCAACCTTACCCAACTAGTTTAAAGTCCACAATACTACACCTCATGGTGAGATATACTATATAGATTTTTTTATAGCCTTTGAGATTTTTTTAGAAAGATATGGAAAGTTATGAGTTGTCCCAAATCATCATGATTCATCTACACCTAGTACTTCTAATTTTTATTGTACTACACTAATGTTTGAGGCATATGAATTACCATTCCTAATCGAGGATGAGAATGAGATAGAAGATAATACATATGAGATCCATGATTTCCAATTATTCTAAAGAAATAATTATAACTTGATATTTAAGGGTCAATATCCTTTAGTGAATTCCATGCCTCCATATAATAGCGCATCTATTCCTCCAAATCTAAAATCTAATAATGATCCACTTCCTCTAAAAGGAAATGATCAACAATGGGTTATCGATTCATAGAATAAAAGTGTATACAATATACTTAAGGATATGAATAAAATTAGGGAAAATATTAATCTTCAAGAACTACTCAGATTACTAAACAAAGAGATCTATTATTAAAATCATTCACTAGCAATCCATTTACTTATAAATCTAAGGCTACAAACACTAATGTGGTTTTTCACTTAGATGAATCTCATGTACCACCATTTTTGTTGATTGTCAATATGTTTGGTAAGAATTTGGAACATTTTTTGCTAGACTAAGGTGCCTCAACCAATGTAATTCCTAAAGTTATTTTCACAAAATTAGGTTTGACTCTAGACAAGTCCAAAAGAGTAGTCTTATAACTAGACTAGATTGTAGTCCTAGGTTTTGGGGAGTTATTGAATTTTTAAAAATATATAAATATTCTTTTCATTGACATTCATGAGTTTTATGTCCTACTTCTAAGTTGTGATGGCCCAAGACATTATAATGCTATATGGATACTAATTTTTCACATATGTGGCTATCATGGAAATGGGTATCAAATTAGATTTGAGTGGACGTGGATTCAAACATATATTACCTTAATACTGAATATAATTCTAGGATTTAAAAGGTTATATTTGCTCTATATTATGTATGTTTCTACATATTTATTACAAAACATGGACTCTATGAACAAGAATTCAAAGGTAATTCATAGTTGTGGACCCTATATTTTGATGATGCCCATTCAAAGTAAGGTTCATATGTGGTAATAACTCTAGCCGATAGAGACATGAGGCATTACCATACTACATAGGTTGTAGTTTCCATGCACCAATAATTAAACTGAGTATGAAGCTTTAATTTTGGGCCTATAGTTTACACTGAAGCATAATGTCCAATAATTATTGATACTTGGAGATTAAAAGTTGGTTATCAATAAAATTAGGAGTAAATGCTAGTACAAGATTTCATAATTGAAAAGGTATAAACATAGATCCTGGGACTTGATTGATCCATTCAAATAATTTAACATCAGATCCATCCTTAGGGAATAAAATTAGATAATAAAGTCACTATCAACTTTAACTACTAATCAAGCACCACTTCATGAATATATGATGCAAAAATCATCTATGGAGCTAGTCACTTATCCATCAATCCCTGATAACATGGATAATTTTTAAGTGTTAAATGATGATCATCATATCATATAGTTTTTGAGCAATTTTGATACTTTTCAATCATAGATAATTGATGGAAAAGATTTCAATCCCATGGACATGGAGGAATTGGGAGATGATGGCATCTTGTAGGTAAAATAAAATTGAATACTCATGTGGATGGTGTCACTAGAGTGAGTGTTCGATATGGATCCTCAAGCTAAAATATAGAAATAACCCAAAACAAATAAATCTAATTTTCCCAATGTGAACATGGGAAATAATGACCATCCACAACATGTTAACATTAGACTGAGTTGATATGAATTTGAGAAGTGGAAATTGAAGCACTTGCTAATTGAATATAAATATGTAATTGCCTGAAAATATGAAGATCTCAAGGTTTTTCACCCTAGAGTCACAAATCATACTATACCCCTCTAGGAAGGGTGTAAACCATTTAGGAAATTCTAGAGACTAGTTAACCCAATTTTAGAGACTCATTCAAAGGGAATCCTAGAAAATTTTATATGCCAAAATTATGTTCCAAATCAGGCAGACCACTTGGTTACCAATTTGGAGATAGTATGAAAAAATAACAGTGAGATTAGGTAGTGTGTAGGCTTCAAAAAACCTAAATAAAACTTTAGAAAAGGATAATTATCTTCTTCCCTCCTTTAATTAATTAATTTAGATTGTCAATGGGATAGAAATGATTTCCTCCTTGGATGGATTCTCAAGTTAAAATAAAGTATTGGTAGAAGCTTAAGACCGAATGAAAACTTCTTTTACCACCAAGTGGGGAACTTTTACATATAATAGGATGCCTTTTCACTTAATCAATATAGGTAAACTTTTCCAACATGCAATGGATTTTCCCTTTTAAGGACTCATTGGCAAACATATCATCATCTACATGAATGAATTTACTATATTTTAAAATAACATGGTAGATAATTATGTTCACTTATAAAGAGTGTTTGAGAGGTGAACATGGTATAGATTATCATTAAATCTAAATAATAATGTTTTTTAAGTCACAAAAGACAAATTATTACACAATGTAATTATGACAGATGAAATTTATACTGACCCATAGAGAGTTTAATCTATATAAAAAATACCATATCATAATAGTATAAAATATAATTTGGCAAGATAAATATTGTATAAAACATTTTCAAGATTTTACAAATATTGTGAAGCCATTCAATGTTATTTTAAAACATGATCCCAAAATTGAGTGGATAGTTGAAGCCAAGAAATCATTTAAAGTTGTTAAGACTGCAATTACTCAAGCTCCAATTTTGATCAACCCTAACTTCATAAGGTATTTTTTCATGTATTCATTTGTATCAAAGCATACAATAGCATCAATAATTATAGATAAATTAGATGAAAACAAGCACCTGATCGCCTTTATGATCACTAATTTTAAATATATAGAATTAGATTTTTTGGGAGTGACTACTCAAAACTCTTCATTCAGACACAAATTTATATTAAAAACCATGAATTACTATACCATTTGGATTAAGGATATAAGAACAAATAAATCTAGAGATCAATATGTGATCAAATTCCTTTAAGATAATATCTTGAACATATTTGGGACACTAGTTTATTTGGTATGTGATAATCATCCATATTTAATGTATATAGAGTTAATTAAATGGGCCTATAACAATCACATTATAGTGAAGTTATCTTTAAATCACTATCCATAGGAAAATGGAGCTACAAAATATGTAAATAAGAACTTGATGGATGCCATAAATAAATCAGCATAAGATAAACCAAGGGAGCGGAATCGATTGTTAAAGTATGTAGTATGGGAAGACAAAACAAGACATAAATAAGTCCTCAAAGCTTCCCCTTTTCTACTATTTTATGGGTAGTGTCATGTGTTTCCCATTTCTCTTAATCTACCAACATATAAATTCATGCAAGAGTATATTGAAGAGGATGAAAGAATTCATTAAATATTACTAGGCATTATTTATATGGAGGATGCATGCATTTAATCTCTACAAATATTTAGAAAATACTAGTATATTATTAAGAGATGGTTTGATAAAAGATCGAAAATCAAGGTTTTCTAAATTTTATATCTAGTACTTATATGGGATAAAGCATATGATAATAAGGGATAACATGATAAATTAACTCCCTTATGAATCAAACCATATCATATTTCTAAAATTTTGGCTAATTTTTTTTTTACTTGAATGATCTCCAAGATAATGATTTAACTATTCTAATCAATGGGTAGTTTTTGAATCATTATTCATGACTGATCCAACTGGAGCCATCTCAGAATGACTGAGAGTTATAACTTATTGATATGAGTAGATTAGATTTCCGTATTTCCTATATTAAATTTCTAAATTTATTAAATTAGATTCCTTATTTTTAGATTAGTTTCCAACTTTCATAAGATAGATTTCCACTTTCAGCATTTCCTACTTTATAGAGTAATTGTTTTGCTTCCATAGACTAGTTTGTTTAAATTTAGAATAATCCAATGTTTTTATGATTTCATCAAAATTATAGTAACAAGAGGTGGTTGAAATCACATTCAAATAGTATTTGTAGATTATTTTTTAGAGCATTTGAAGTCCCCAAATCAAGGTATGCATAATGTTTAAGAAGAAAGTTTTATTTAAACTGGATAAGTTTATCATACCATTACAAGTTAGTAAAACAATTTTGATCAAAAATTATAAAACTACTCATTTTCAAAGATTTAACTGTGCATTTGCATATTTAAGATTTATTTTAGAAATAGTACACACTGTGTAAAGTCAAATAATGAGTAAAATATCTGATTTAAGATAAATTTAATTCCTATATACCCATCCAATGGTGGTTCACAACCTTTCTTCCAAAAAAATATCAAAATAAATAAAATATAAAAAATTAGGATTCATGGAAGAAAGGTGATTCAATTAATCTCTATTAGAGCTCTATATGTCTAGTTGGTAGTTGAGCAATGCTTAGAGTGGAATCGAAGGTATCTCTATCAAGTCTATAGATACCTATATTGAAGCAAAACATTTATTAAATTCCAATATTTTAGTACTTAAAAGATAAACATTCATAGCAAATAAGATCAATACAATCTTAAGCTTTGCCTAAACTCTTTTACAAAAATATCATAACAAAGTGGAATGGATTTTCACAAGATCACATAATACGAAGATTGAAAGGGGTTGTTATGTTTCATGATTACATATGGATTCCATTTGAGGTTTTTGATTTATTAACTTCTTTTTGGTAAAGCTAAGTTATATATGATCAAATAAATATTTTGGGTTGTCAAATATTCTAGACTATTCCCCCATTTAGTCACCATTTGTTGTGATCAGTAAACCCCACCTTCAATGTTTTCCAATGGGTACCCACTTTCCAATAAAATTTAAATATCCATGTCTAATGTATTGCATGTTTAGGTATAGCTTTCATGAAAATGACTTTGTTTTCTCAATAACTATTTATTTTTTTCAATTTTCATGAGAAAGAGTCGATTCCACATTGTTAGGGTTTTAAAGTTTTATTTATGTCTTTTACATCATGTTGAATTTGGCCTAAAATATTCTTTGTATTGATTCCTTAGACCTTGGATTTTAAATTTTTTAAATATGACCATTGAAAGCATAAAATGTGTTTTTAATGGTTATGATTTCTTTTTATGATTGAATAATCTAATTTCTCATACAAGTTTTATTTTTATGACTAGATACAAAAGATAGCTTGACATTATGAGATCTTGATATGTGTCTTCATCTATCATCCTCACCCATGATTTTAAAAGTTATAATTCTAATTTTCATATGAGTTTATGAGATCATGTCATGTGTCTTCATCTCTCTTATCCATTACTAAAAGGCCTTTACATAGTCTTCAAATATTTTCTACCCTCCAGATGAGTGTGGGTTGTCCACATATGTCAAAATATTGGTGACTCATAACCTTTAAGATCAAAAGTAAATATTCATAACCTAGAGTAGTATGGGTCATCCACATATCATACTATAAGTGACCCATAACCTTGAGGATCAAAGTACATAGTTAGAAATCATAGTAGCATGGGTCATCCACCTATCACAATATCGACAATCCATGGATTTCAAGATTAAAGTACACATTTAGATCCTAGAGCACTATTGCTCATCAATAGGTCACAATATCAGTGGCATGTAGCCTATATGATCAATGTATGTAATCAAATCCCAAAGGAGTGTGGGTCATCCATATGTCACAATCTCTATGATCCATGACCTACATGATCAAAGTACATAGTTAGAGTTTGAAGTAGCATAGGCCATCCATATGGCATAATCCCATATACTTGTGGCATGTAGGATAAAATTACATAGTTAAAATATGAAATCCCTTTGAAAAGATAGAATTTTCCAATTGTCAAAATCTAGGACACTCATTGCCAAAATGCTAAAGTATAGATGTCAAAGCCCCATACCCAGTGATTAATAGAAAAGGTTCCATGTGTCTCCTTAAAAATATCATCAAGTCCAAATACATGAAGGCAAGCCCCAAAAGTGTAGAAAAGAGACATTTATCTTATTTTAAGATGACTAAGCATACATAATTATTATAAAGACACCAAGTCAAAATTAGGCCAACCAAAGCTAGCATTGTAAAATCAAAGTTCAAATGAAAGAGAAATAAATAAAAAGTCATTATCTATAACTAACTCATACAAATTCAAAACTCAATGCATTCAAGTTTCGATCCCAAAAAAATATTTACAATATATTTGGCTCTAAATGTAAAATTGAAAAATATTGCTTTCATATTATTCAATGAATTATGTAAATGTGGCCTTTTAATGACTGAAAAAGGTCCCTAGATTTTAGTACATTCAAATATATTTTAAAGAGTTTCAATGGTGTCTTAATCTCATGTTCCCCCTCCATATGCATATTCCATTGATATAAGAATAGAGTTTATGGACATTGTGTTTGATCCATCCACATTAAAACATCAATTTCAAAATTATTTGCATGTTTAGGAAATGCTAGATGCAGTTGAGCCATACATGGTAGAAGACCAATTTTACACTACCACATCTTATTTACTTATAAAAATTTCCCTATATCTCATCATCTTTCTTAAGACCTAATAAATTTTAAATGATAAACCCATTAAAAAAACTATCCAGTCTCCTCTAATGAATTATTTTATTTTTCATTTTGCCTTTCCTCATTATAATTATAGTTGCTTTAACTCTAAAGAGGTCCATGTTCTCATGATTCAAAGAATCAAGCTGACCCATTTTATAGTAAAGAAAATTAGGCTTTCTAAATGTTACTCATCATCCCCAACCACCTCCCTCAAACCTTATTGATGGATTTTTTTGCATATTCAATTATAATTACCTAAGGATTATTCTTATGATGCACCTCAATATCAAATAGTCACTATGATAATGATAATAAAAGAGTTTCAAACTTAAAAAATAATATTTTAGTTTAAAACTCACATATCTTAAAAATAGGATCACATATACAAAAAAAATAAAGCATGAAAGTTTCAATCATTTATTTCTATCTATATCTAAATATTCTTTGCCTCAAAAGAATTCATCTCAAGCTTAGAAGCTAAAACAAGATATATATATACAACTATTGATTCCAAAGTGGACATAATACTAGTAAGATTTTAAGTGATATTATAATGGAAATTCTTTGGAATGAGTTGATTTATTGAAGTCATATTCATCCTTTAAGGAAATAAAAATTCTATTATTTCTATCATATAATTCATGGACATCATTTATAAAATGTTTGGCTTTGAATAAAAATATACAAAGTATAATTGATAGTGATGATCCTATATTAGATAAATCCATCAAACCACCACTGGGTTAAATAACAACTTACACAATCAAGAAACCTACTAACACTATGATGACATCTCATAAGGAACAAGCGTAAAAAGATTCAAAATAATAAAAATAATAGCTAACAAAAAAATAGATCAAAAATGTTACAAAAGATAAAATCAAATCAACAAAGATTTAAAAAGGACTAAATAGAAAATGAAATACTATAAAAAGAACAATGAAAAATAAAGGTGGCATAAATGACAATTACAAATGTAATAGTTAGATAAGCAAAGGTTATAAAGTGAAAAAACCAAATAAATAAATAAAAAATACTAAAATATCAATCACTAATAGAGAAGTTTCAAACTCAAGAAAGGATACATAAGAAATGATTTCTCAAAAAAAATTCAAAAGCAAGAAATACATAAAAATGATAATGTCACAAGAGTGGTTTGAAGGGAGAAAATTAAAAATCCTTGCTCATATCTATAGCCTTTATTTCTTATACATATTTATGGAAATAGAGGCATTAATCTCAATATTATATATTTTCATGAATTCAATATACATAGAATGACACTTCTCTAATATTTTGGGTATGATAGTCAATATTTGTTTAAGATTATTGGGCCTCAACACTATGTTACATAAATTAATTTTATAGTAACATTTGGTCTCAATTCATGTTCTATTATATTTCATATTGACCCTACTTTGGATCAATACAATGCAAAACTATGAAAATTGTAATTAAAATCAAGGTGGGAATCATTGGGTAAAGATCATGACTATGTTACTATTGAGCATGAAAGTGTGGCAACTAACATTTCACAAGATAAATATTATATAGAATAAGAAAATAAAGTATAAAATATTTATTCAAAATATTATACAAAAGCTAAAAATCAACACCACATTCTAATTGGTAAATTAGCATAGAATGTGACATGAGTTCACATATTTTATGAAATAAATCCATGGGGGCATCATGTTGATAAAGTAATCTGTTAATCTTCAATATCATCTATTGTACATAACTTATTGATGATTTATTGATTTTTTATCCATTATATTCTTCCTTTTTGATATAGATGCACTCATATTCTCTTACATTAACCATTCTTCTATCCCTTGCCTTTATTTTCACTTGAACCTTTCCCCTTGATTGTTTTCCTAATTGACACATACATGGAACTTATCTTACAATGTTTCACATTTTATTCCTTAGTGACATTATAATTTCTTACTCTTACATATTAATTAAGTAAATATGTGATGGTTTCAATTGAACTGACATTATTACATATATTTATATCCACATTTCACATAAACAAACATACTCTATTTCCCATTGGGGGCATTTATATATTTATCTTCATGTATGATATTGATCCACATTATTGAAATATACATATATAGTTCTCCCATATTACATGCTTTCACTTTCTCCACATTTCCATGATATCACATCTAATGAACACTATGCTTTGACACATATTTTAGATTGTTTAGTTACCTCCCACTCTTATACTTTTAAAACCATTTCCAATTGTCCTATCTATATTGATTTTAAAGTTACAAAAAAAGATTTCAAAAAAAAAATCTAAATATTAATAAATCTAGACTTGGGCATGACATGATTACTAAATTACAATTTTGACATATGTTATATATCACATGTTTGGTAGATAGAATACTATTTTCATACATACATACATTTCACTATATATGAATGGTGATGTAGGACATACAAGTTATACAAAGTCATATGTTTGTGTGTGTCATATTCAAATTTGATGTGAAATCCAACTTATATAGTGTTCTTACCAAGGTACAATGTATTATATGCACTGCATGGTTAATATGTACATATAATTTCTTTATTATCTTCACTTTTTTTATAAGGTTATGTGTAACTTGGGTAATGATCCTATATTTCACTCCACCAACAAAAATCTCTCTCACCTCTTATTTTTCCTTTATAAGGACCATTTATGTCCTTATTGAAAGTTAGAATGGATCTTAGATTTGTTTTATGAGTTGGTGGGCATAGTATTTTAGAGAGTTTTAATCTATTAAAACCATTTTTTATTATGAAAATAGGGTTAAATGGGTCTCTCACCCCTATCATTAGAATTGGAAAAGATATTACAAGAACAAAAAGCTCTAATTATTGTAGGAACTAGAAAATGTTTAGGAAGGTGAAAAACAAGATTATAATAGTGTATAAACCATTCACATCCACCACTAAATTTCAAAAATTCCTCTACAACTCAATATCCAAAACTTATATAGATTAATCCAAAACAATGCACTTGAAAATAAAAATCTGAATCCATAAACTCATAACCAAGAGAGAATGGAAAAAATATAATAAGAAACTTGGATTCATGGCTAGTTAATTACTTGGATCATGTTTGAGGATGATATTAGGTCACCTTTATTTCAAGTTGAAACCATTTAGTTAGTGTAGTGTAGTATTTTTTTAAGGATAGTGATTACATGCTAGGTTAGATTCATTTAAACAAGCATTATCATAGGTTTTTTAAGGTTTATGCATTATCTCTCATTCAAAAATTATTTCTATTCAAAACAATTATTCATTCATTAAATTTTCATGTTTCTTGGTCATTTCCCTTAATTGGTATCATAGATTTCTTCATTAAAATTCATTGTTTCCCCCATAGTTACTTGAAATTTTAAGGTTAGGCTATTGAGAGATAACTACTTCCTTTTTCAAATTGATCACATTATCCCTAACCTATTGATGTAGGTCTATATATGGCCTAATGTAGGCCAAAAACTATATAGCTACCATGGAATCCTATTGGTTTCCTGCATCCTGCATCCCATAGGTTTTTTTTAACCCCCTCTACCAAAACCTAGTGGATTATTTGTATTATTAGAGCTACACTATCCTTATTTGTTAATAAATAAATTTTATTCTCCCTCCATTTTTTGAGAAGAGTCATAATCTCTCAATGGATTAAATTTTAAATATATAAAATGGAAATCATCTTTGACCAATAAGTTAAAATTTCTTTGCTTTTTCTTTGCCAACCCCTTCCTATTATTATTTTTCAAATGTTTATATTTCATAGAAGAATGGGAGAAACTACCTAAAATAGGTTAAAATTAGTGATTCTTCACCACATTTTCAAATTATAAAAATTGAATAAATTGATGAGATTCAACCTTAAAAATCAAATATTTTATACATCTTTCCTAAATGGGTCCAAATTTACCTTGATCCTTATAAAGACAACATCCTTTACGAAAATCTTTAGATCTACTTCACACAATTTCCTTACGGCATTCCTAATTAAATGAAGCATTTCCAACTTCCAATACTCAAATGGCAAGTCATATAATCTAACTCAAACTTTTAATAGATACATTCTATTTAAAAAAATAATTTCTTTCAAGGAAAAATAGTAATCTTTTTATCATTAAACTTGTAGGATTAAAATGAAGAATGAGATCCCTTTCCCCTTTAGAATGCAATATTACTATAAAATATCCTTTCACCAAATATATATTATAATTTTCTATAAATACCTTCAAATGTTCTTTTATCCAGTTCTCTAGTTATGGTCCCTTCAAAAATATTCTAGTTAATTTACCAAATAGGCATGTTGAATCTATATCCTCACATTCATTCAAGATCAAAGCCTTAAAAGTTACATCTTTTTGAAGATTTTTGACATCAGAAGAAATAATATTAGAGTTGAGATCCAACCTAAATAAAAAATTATAAGATAAAAATGGGTCCTATTGAGTACTTATATCCAGAATTGAAACAAATTTGCTACAAAGATCCAACTCTAAATCAATCTTTTTAGAGATAAAGGGTTTATCCTTATTAATCCTTAATTGATTATGGAGATTTAGATTTAAATTTTACCTCCAATTCAACCTTATTTTAGTATAAATATATTCATAAGTATATTTTTAAACCCTCTTAACCTTTTCATTTATATCTTGTTTTTTATATCCAAACCTTGATGTAAATGTGGATAAGGAAACAATAGCCTAACCATAAAATTTCATGGTTAGGAAATTTTTTATTCACTCCCTATTTATCATTAAAAGTGGGTGTTATGTGATGATAATGATTCTGAGTTGTTCGAGTATGTTATGCACCTTTTGTTTGTTCATGTATACTATACATATGTAGAGGATGGTATCGTAATCTAAAATATTTTTTTTGATCCATAGTTATTCGTATCAAAACATGGAACATCAGCTTTGAACCACATTTGGTAGTTTCAAAATTTAGAACATCATCTCTAACCCAAAAATATTTGTAGGCATCAAAATTTGGAATAATTTCTCAACCAACCCTCTTTGGTGTATTTTATCAATGCTTTCTAGTCAAATTGAACACTTAGTCTTGTTTACACATCCACATTCATTGAATCTATTTCTAATTTAATACTTTGGATGCTTCATTATATTTAGAATTCATCTACAAGTAGCTTAATTCATTATTGTAATTTTATCTATCATTGTACATGGGTACCTTATTAGGCCTAGTTTTTAGAACCCATACTTATGAGATTATGACTTTTTCTTTCTTTCCACATCACCTAAATTGATCTTCGAGAAGGAGGTATTATTGTGCATATTAACACTTGATGTGAATTCAACCTTAGATATTTTTTCTTTTTAAATGTGTGATTTATTATCTACACCACATAGTTAGTATCATCATTTAATATAGTAGTTATTTTCACAAGTAGGATAAGATTAGGTGTAACTTAAGATATGATACAAACCTTCACTCTAGTGCCTATTGACAAGATTTCTCTCACTTCATGTGTTTTGTATATAAGGACCCTTTGTGTCCTTGTGTAAAGTTAGAATGGAGCTTACAATCATATCTTGAGCTGGTGGAGAAGTATTATAGAGAGTCTTATGCTAATGAAACCATTTTTTTGTTACACGTATACATTGTATATTACCTTTTTTGGTTAATATAGTGTTTTTTATTAGTGAATGTATTTCACTCTTTTGTGTACATATTATTGTCATAAAATTCTAAATTTCATGAAAACACTAACAAGTACTTTCCTATAGGTGATTGGAGGTGTTTTAAAGACAAGGATAGTTAAAAGTTTGAGCTTTCAATAGATTGACTCTATTACCCAATGGACAAGGCAATTGTCAACCAAAAATTGAAGCTTTGAAATTCATTAACTTTTTAATTGTCATGTTCTTCAAGCTAGGAATCCCAATAATATATGGAAGAGGTTACTAAATAAAGGCACTTGACTCTCAATGGATAATGTGTGTACACATATTTTAAATTCATTCATCTAGACGAAGACCTATAAGAAAGTCCATATAAATGTAGTCGATGGAAATGGAAAGAAAAGGATCTGATAGAGAGTAGTTTTACTTAGTTTGGAGGAAGCCAAAAACTTTGTCCAAGACTTATAATTTTAAGACTTGAAACTTGTATCTTCTTGCATCTGCTAGTGACTCAATATAGTTAGGAGGTAAAAGTAAATTTAGTTCTACATGTTTATTTGTTAGAGAATAAAATTAAAATAACATGGATTATAAATGATACTAATATACCATCAATAGTTGAGTATGGAAATATCCTATAGTATTTAATTCTTTGGTGCAGGAAAAAAATACTTCTTATTATTATCTAGTATTAAAATTAATTAGACTAATATGATTGGGTTCAAGCTCAAATTTTAGGATTAAAAAGAATTAGGACACCATGTGTTATTTTGTTAAGCCATGCCCCTTGGTATAATAACAAATTTTCTCATCATCGTAAGGATGAAGACATGAAGAAAGCTATGGAGTAACTAATTTATGCTAAAAATGTTGATGTTAGCTTTTGGTCATGTCCATGCCTATGAAAAAATTTCTAGAGTTTACAGGAATGAAACCAATCCATGTCTAACTTTGCATATATCCATATCTGATGGAAGAATTCAAGAAATCCTTGCCTTAGTTTTCTTAGAATCAAAACCTTAGTGGTCACTATTTCAAGAAGTAATATTTGGACATGGAGAAATTATAGTCTACAATAAAAATCATCCATATTGGATTTGACATCATAATGAATATAATGAATTAGTTATACCAAATAAATACTTCCAATCTTTCAATCTCAATTCTAAAAAAAACTTTTCAAAGTCCTACTAAGTTTTTGAAACATTCCTCACAATTTCTAATGAGCTTTTAAAGCCCAAATTTATCTGAAAGGAATTGCATCAGTTTGTTTTAATGATGAAATGTCATAACTGGTAGGTCAATAGACATTCTTCAAGTTTCCATGATGTTATTACCAGGACCATGGTTTTGAGGCACCTAATTGGTAATGTCAAAACATAAACATGTTTTGAAGGTGCAGATTACAAAGCAAATTGATGTCTTAAAGCTTGAACCTATGTACAAAGTTTCAAGAGTCTTCCATGGGATTTTCAAACACATTCCTCCATAGATCAAGTTTTTAAGTATTAAACAAAGAATCAAAAGATCGTAAATCAATTCAAGATTCTAAAAAACATATCAAATTTAGTTAAAAGTGAAAATTCTAAAGTCTGTTTGTAAACTCATATTTTTGAGATACATTTTTTACCAATATAAAATGAGGTTCTAAAACCTACAGATATTCAAATGGACTTTAAAACCTATCAAAAAAAGTTTACTAAGGTATTATCAAGCACATTTTTTAAAACACAGGATCTAAGAATACATTTTGCATTACAAAATGGATATTCAAACCAAGTAGGTTGATCTTAGCATCTAGTTCTTCAATTTTAATGTCTTTCTCATGATTGCAAGCTTTGAAAGAAGGTTTTGAAGACCCAAAATGCAAAATAAGTTTAAAACCCTATTAAGCAGTGTGATTGCAAATATGATTATCAATGGATTTTCTTTTTTGAAATTCATACATGATATATTTGTATTAATTTATGTTATGAAAATGGATATTACCATGGTGGATTATGTAGATGCAAGGCTAGTTTTTATGGGATTTAGTGTAGCATTCTATTAGATCATCATCAACATAAGAATGGTGCTAATGGCTTCTACTTACAATGATACAAATATGAGGTGAAAGTATAACAATGAAAGTAAGAGATTCAATGAAGAATTAAATTATGATCAATTTTTGAATTGGTAAATAAAATCTTAGTGAAGGTAATAAAGAATCCATAGCATGTTCTTAGTGGTGGTAGAATTTACTAAAAAAATTAATAATGTGAAAGCACATAAGCACATGAATTTTTTGACAAAATACCTCAACGAAATGTGGTTTCATAAAATTCAATTATTTTAGGTTATGCACAAAATGGATTTTCTATTAGATATGTGATAATAAAGTTAAATATTAGATCCCTTTGTGGTGTGGTTTGTATCCTACTTCCTGATAGGGGTGTGGGGGGAAATGCCTTCCACTAGTGTCAAGGGGCTCTCAGGGGGCCAAAAATCAAGGAGTCAAACCCCTATTTTAGAAAAATGAGTTCCACCAAATTCTATTTTAGGAAGTAAAATCCTAATGACATTTTTTCTATTCTATTTTTAGGAGGAAGAAACCTAATAGTGATTTGTCAATTAGGTATATTTATCTTTGTAGAGAGCCAAAGTAGATCATAATGAATTTGCATGTAATTTATTCATCTCTATTTAATAAAATCCAAATATATTATACTATAGATGTTTCCTTAGCTCTACTAGAGTTTTACTATGTAAATCTAGTATTTCATCTCATGTATATTTAATATTATGTCTATTTGAATTATCTCTATTATTATAAGCTTATATCATGTTATAGAAATGACTAATTATTTATTTCTCCAAAGTGTCTAGTTTTCTAACATTTTATACCAATATTTTCAAACTCTTTTAACTATTGAAACACTCTTGAATGTACTTTGACCATATTTGGGTAGCTTAGATGAGGTTAAAAATGTGTTTACAACTATGAATCAGAATAGTGTTCTTATTTATAATACATTGGTTACTTTTCATCAAATTACTATGAAATGTGCTTAGCATTATTTATTAGTATCACTATAAGCATTTTTCGCCTACCAAGGAAAGGCATCAAGAAGATAGGATACTTCAACATGCCTACTTTAGCATGCATCTCCGTGTTTTAGATTTGGAGTGTTAGTTCCCAAAATTACACTAAAGCAATTGAGACCTTGTCAAGTGTAAATGCCTAAATCTTTAGCCATATTCCTATTTTTCAATGTTCTTTTTAAAGGTCAGTTTCATGTTAAATAGGCCAAGTCTTAAATTGGTCTTTACTTAGCATATGATGAAGGTCTATTTCTTTCAAGCATTTTGCCTACAGAAAAGTTTTGAAATTTTATTTCCTTCAGGCATTTTGCTCGTGAAAAAAGTTTCAGGAAATTCTATGTTTCGGCCAATGTTTTAACACAAATCCTAAAGACCTATTTTTTGGACATTTTATTTGCTACAAAATTTTGAAACTTGATTTCTTGTAGGCATTTTATTTGCACAAAAAGGCTTAACAAAATTCCATTATTTTGGCATAAATGTTAAGTTTAAATCTTTCAGGATACACATAAAAAGGCCCATGTATGTTTTGGGAAATTGTTATAGATAAAATGTCTAGAATAATTGCCTCAACAGAAGGTCCATGAAAAAAGGCCCAATAAAGATCAATTCTGTAGGGAAATTGTATTGGACAAAATGTCTTAAAAAAGTGTCCTAACGAAGATAAAAATGCCATACCAAATTACTATGGGAGAAGTGTCTGAGAGAGTTCAATACTTTTACAAAATTATCTAGATCAAAATGTCCAAAACAATTGTCCCAATAAACAAAAGCTTAGAATAATTATGTCAAAGATATAAAATCCAAAGATAAAGGGGCCCTCAAACTAGAAGGCCTGATGTGAAATGTCCTAAATGGATTCAACCAAGATACATAAGTGTCCTACATGTTCTTATCGATCAACAGTTTGCACTTGACCCATATGGGTCCCGATTGACAATGCAATCTGGAATGAAGACTTATTTATCAGATCTCAAAGTAAATGCAAAAATGGATTGGTCAATGTACTTATGTATTTTTTTTAGTTTTCCTAGATAGTGTCTTATGGTCAAAGGGTCACAAAGCATAAATATTTTAGATGTCATGAATATCTCCTACAATTTTAGTGCCTTCATGTTCTTTTTTACTCAAAATGCAAGATTTTTTAAAATTTAAACAAGTTGTGTGAAGGTCGCACATATTTTTTTAATGGTCGTTTAGACATAAAAATTGAGCTTAACTATTATACGTTAAGGATTAAATTTTATGATCGCATAGATGTCATTGAAATTCATGTGAATGTAAAATGATGGATGTGAAAACATTAAATTTAAGCCATAGTAATTATCCATTGGGGCTTAAATTTTATGGTCACACACATATCATTTGGTGTATTGAGGTTGATTCCTATTTTAAAACCTTATATATTTGGCCATGCACACTTGAGAGAAAATGAAAAGCAATGATGAAAAACTCGCTAGTATGTCCTTATAGGTAGGGAAGGGTTTGGCATCAAGATTAGACCAAATGCAAAAAATGATTGAGAGGCACCTATAAAGGTTATGGTTAGCTCCTTGATACTTTTAGCTCTACTTGAACCAAGGTGATAGGACCTATGGGGTAGCTTGTACACATGGAGAGATTCTATAATTTAACCTTCATGGGGATTATTAGCACAAAGAAAAACAAATATGACTAAAACACAACCAAACTTGTTCACTCCACCTAGGAAAGGTTATCACATAAAGTAAACAAATATCTTAGGTCATATACAAGTTATTAAATATAGATAGGAAAGCAACTAAAATCTTCTTTTCAAAAGAAATTTTCAACAACACAAGGGCTAAATAAAAGATTATAATGCTAGGATTTGAAGAACAAAATGCAAACACATGTTAAGTATGTAAGATTTGATGCATATGCAAGAAAATAAAACTTATAGTATGTAATAGGGTGTACTATTTGAAGGGTAAGATAGGGTAGGACAAGTTGGATGATTATAAAAAAGGTGGTGTGCTAGTAGCCCTTAAACAACAAGGTATCTTGAAAGATTCATGACATCATTCCTTAGTGCGAATGTAGAAAAACTTAAAATGCAAGATAGTGGAAAATACCAAGTGATCCTTGAAAGGATTGAACATACACTGAAACTAAACTTTTAAAAAAATCTTTCCTGTCAAATCCATAAACCTAGGGTGCCCTGACAAGGTATTCATCAGCATGTTCTAAAATAATGCAGAATGTGTTTTATAACCCAGATCCATGCTCAAAATGATAAAAAGTAATAAACATAAAATTAGATAAACAATCAATAATATTTTCAAAACATATTTTTGCACTTCATCAATAGGAAATTACAAATAACCATAAGCATTTTCATTAATTTTAAAATAAATATTACAAACATCAATATTTAAAAATGTTGCCATGGGGACAAGCATGGTGAGATTGCTCTTTTTAAAAGGGATACATAAAGATTCTCTAAAATCTCACTAATGGTTATACAGCTGCAACCACCTTATCAAAGGAGACATGATCTACACACAACAATTTATCCCATAAATTTTTGTAGAACCTAGACTTAGAGAAAATGAACACCTAAAATAATAATCAATAACCACCTCGAATAGAGTATAATCCCCATATTTATACATTTTAAATTTAGGAATATGGTTTTAAATATTCAAAATTGTAAAAAGAACTTTCAAGTCTACCAAGGTGATTCTAGCTAGAAACTATTCCCTTATCATGCCTAAAATCTTTATCCATTTGTAAGAAAAATCATAACTCTAACCTCCTCTACAAGGAATGATGAATATTTGGAGCACATCTTTTGATTTCATGGTGGGACATGATTTTCACACAAGCTATAAGGATAATATTCATGGTAGAGGGCCAAAAAAACTTTTTCATTATGTGCATCTACCTCAATATGCCCTTGGTCACTTGTTAGCACAGTTGAAAACTCCTAGACAACTACCTTTCCTCTCATGCATGCCATGGAATACCTTGATTTTTCCATGATTCCCTAGGAATATTATAGATCCATGGCCTTTTAAATGATATTATTTGGAGTGGCCCACCTTGGATTTGCAAGCCCACAATTTCTCACTCATGGAGGAACTTGGACAAGCAAAACAATGAAATAATGCAAAAGATTTAGGTCATTTTGAATTTTTACTTTTTTGGATCCAACTTGTATTTTCACACTTTACAAATTGTACTTTTCCTTTTTGCACTTCTATATTTTCACATTTTACTATTTCACATTTGCCTTCTTTGTAAATTTGCTCTTTTATGATTTCCTTCAAAAATTTTAATGCATAAATGCATTATTTTCACCTTTTGACCTCTAGAGGAAATTCTAGCCCCCTTTTACAAATTTGCAATTTTCAAATTGCATAGGTGCAATTTTCACTTGCAGTTCCCCTTGTTCACTAGAGTTGACTAGACGATATGGGAGATCTAGGTACAATATGCAATTTGAACAAGTGCAAAATTGTAAAATTATATTTCTCCTTGACATCTCTCTAAACTCCTTGAGTTGACTTTTCTCCTTTTATTATACTTTTCAATTTCCTTCCCATTCACTTCTTCATGCCTTATTTTGTGGGATCCTGAAGTGCAGGTGCACATTTTAATCTACAGCTTATGTTGGTGTAAAATGCACATTGACCTCCATTCTTCACCAAACTTCTTTTCTTTTCCCTTCCGTAGAATGTGAAACTATAGGAGCACATTTCACATTGCACCTTGTGTTGGTGAAAATTGCATGTAAGACTTTGCCTTGTGCCAACCCCATCATTTTCTCTTTCATGGGATGTAGAGGTCCATAAGTACATTACACTTTTCAAACATGCAAAATGACTCACTATTTCCCCTCTCTATCATGCACTTGCTTTTGTTTTTTCCCACTCACCCATTCTACCCATATAATTTGGGTGTGGCAGTGCGCTTTAAACTTTAAGAGAAGGTGCAAAGTGCCTATTTGATTCTACCTTTTACCAATTCCCATTGCCATTTCCTTTTCTTCCATAGAATGTGGAACTATAGGAGCATGTATCACTTTAGGAAAGTGAATTTGGGGTGGTACATCTCTGCCATACTTTCCTATAAACTTTGACCCATCATTTATTATGAGCCCTGAGATCATGCCACCTAAAGAATCCATGGGCTTTCTCCACCTTACATAGTCAATCCTTACTTGGGCTAGTGCCCTTTTTCCATGTGGTGGTCCCACATTCATTCCTTGGCTTTGGTAAAAATTTCACTCTACCATAGGTTAAATTTGATGTTTGCATACCCATCATTTGACATCCATATGAATGTCTTTGATGGACATGTGATCATCAAATTTAATCCATAATAGATCTCCACCATGAATTAAATTTGACATCCACATTCACGTCATTTGAGGTCTGCATGAACATCTCTAGTGGGCCCATGAATGTCAAATTTAAGCCCCAATGTATGATTATCATTGTTTAAATTTGACATATACGTAACCATCATTTTACATTCACATGACCATCAAATTTAAGCCCTAATTTATTGTAGACACCTAAATCTAGCCACCGATAACCTCCAATTAGGCTTTTGACCAATTTCCACCCAAAATTCATAATTTGGCCTAAAAACACTAAAACACATTAAATGAGTTGAAATTGATATATTCAAGTCCCAATTTTGGCTATGGTATCCCTAAATGGGGTGATGCAATTTATGGGCCAGCTAACTTTGATCAAATCATTCTAAGTCAAAATGCAAATTTTGCACCTGGGTGATCTGGATTGATCTTTCCTATAAAATATCTTGCATGAGACATGGGACTTTGTTATTTTATTTTGGTGACATCCTAAATGGGATAACAAATCCAACACATCTAACATTTCCTTCCAATTCCAATCCAGTCAAATTTTAGACCAATAACAAAGAATTCTGATCAATTTAAGTAATTTGTGCACAAAGTGCTTAAACAAGTTTAACAACTAATTAATCTAAATCAAGGCCTAATTAATAAATCAATGGAAAATATTTGAATAATTTGTTTTATAAATGAATATTGAATGTCTACATCATTAGGTGACCTCATTTCTTGTGAAGACATCCCTAGGCCATAAATGCCACAAATATCAGGTTTCATTCCTTCCATGCCTCATCAATGCCTTCCATGATGCATTCCATGCCTCTTAATTTCCCCTTCTTCTAATTTCATGATGAGGATAATTATAAACTTAATTCCAAAAATTTAATTAATCCTCAACCACACATCTCAATCTTAGGATAGATGATTTAGGGTGATTTTGATCATTCTAAAAAATATATAAATAGAGAGGCTATGAACATCATTTCTAAGTATTTATTATGCAAAGTTATAATACACAAATGGTTAAAAAATCTTCAATAAACTAGTGTTACCATGTCAAATTTATTCCAATCCAAGCCAAGCCAAGCCAAAGCCACAAGGTGCCAAGGAGAGATGAAGGTAGCCAAACGTCCTTTGCCAAACACTTCATGAGCACAAGCCAAGCAAGCCACTACAATAAGCATTTTGGAGAATCCAAGGGAGTTTAAAAAAGGTTATTTTTTTTTAATTTTAGTTGTTTATTTTATTCATGTTTATTAACTACACTCTCCCTAGTGTTTAGGCCTAGAGATGTTATGCTAGTTAGTGTGTTTCTTTCATTTTGTTTTTATTTTGAAACTAACACCATACTAACCATCCTCGCTTGAGTCAAATTATCAAATCACATATGGCACACTCGGTGGGACTAGACACATCCCACATATGAAGAAGATCATTTTGTAGCTTTAAAATATTCATTTGGATCATTAAAACTCTTGCAAATTGATTTTCTAACTTTGTTTTTCTGATTTTCTTTGTCACGGGTTTACATAGTAACCAATGTTAGTTAGTAAAAATGACATCAATTGGATAGATGTCATCAATCACTATTGATATAACCGATGTTGGTTAGATAACCATCATTAGTTAATCAGTGTAATTGTCATTAGTTATATAACTGACGTTAGTCACTATGTTTTTCTTAAAACAAAAACCCAGGAGCTCTCTTTTTGAAGTTCATTGTTTCAAACCCAGAAGAACTTCAAGGCCAAAGGACATGCTAACATTTTTGTTGTAGGACCAAGCTTGACATTTACTAAAAACATGTTTAAATCACCTTTTTCATGCTTTAAAATGAATTAGAAACATTATTTTGGTGCTTAAAGTAACATTTAAGGTGCTTAAATAAGTGTTTTTAGTATTAGTTTTCAAATTTACAACTAAAACCAAGGGTTCAAGTGAACACCACCTCATTTTCATTTGGGCTTAAAAATGAACTCATCTTTCTAAGTTTTTTGTCTTCAATAGTTGCTTAATCTAATTTTTGTTTGGCAAAAAAAGGGGTGTTGCATGTATGCTCTTCCATTTGTCCCCTTTAGGGAACCCTCGGAATTAAAAGTGCCATTCCTATTGCATGTAGCCTAGTCCAAGGCTTAGAAAAGAATTCATCTAAAGCACTCCCCAAAAACTTGTCAAAGTTTGGGTGACATTAAAAATGACCCTAAAATCTTTATATTTTCGTACTTTCTTTATTTTTATGCAAAATTGGCTTGTGATGGGGACTTCATCACCTCCTACAAGTTCTTTAAGGAAGCTTTGACCTAGGGTTTCACCTCCTAACATTGACTTCATTTGGATCTTAATTGGAGTTACACACGAGATGTAATGGCACTTTGGACATCTTACTACACTGAGCGAACAACAAAATGTAGTAGTTGATAAAAGGACTAAACCTTTTTGTAACAAGCCAAGTGATACGGACCAAAAATCCATGCTTTTTTTTTTGCATTGTTTGGCATGAAAGTCATTGTGCAATTGATTCCCCTAGAATGTTTGAAAACTTGTTAGATCTTAGACAAATCCCCACTTACCATGGAAGTATTTTTGGTGTAAGGTGCACTTGAAGGTCCATGTCACAGTATTGTCATTTGAGAGAAGCGGTGGGGGGCAGGAGGGGGGGCGTAAAAACCCTACTATATAATGTGCATTTACTTTTAGATGAACACTTAAAATCCTCTCAAATGATGTATATTTATGGATTCCAACAATACCAAGCAACCTTGTCAGTTTAGGATCTAAGAGAGATTGATTAGTTGGTCTTGTCCTAGATTAAAGTCTTGTTTAAAGCCAAAACTTGGTGTAAACAAACAATTTAAACTAAACACATAGTCATAATTTTCCTTTAAACAAAGAGGCATTATGTTTCCCCCATGAAATAATTATTTTACCTTGTTCAAAGTTCATCAAAAGATTGGGAGTCATATCATCCACTTTGGCATAGTTATGTTGCCCAATTGAGTCTAGACCTTTACGAAAGTTATTTAAGTCCTTAAATTATAATCTAAACTTAGAATTAAACCTTTATAAGTTTATAGGGTTGATGTGTTAAGTGGATTCACCATTTTCACTAAACTTGAGGGAACATAGATTCAATTTCCCATTTGTTAGTTGAGGGCCATTTAAGACTCATAATCATTATCATAACTTGATAGACTTAAGCTATTTTATGCTAAACACTTGCACTTTGAGTCTATCCAACACAATATTTTGAGTCAAGAAAAGTAGTGTTATGCTGTCAAAACTGTAGGAAACTGTCTTTACCTTAGAGAGTTTTTGAAACAAACTTTTTTGTCACAACTTTTGGGTAGTGTAGCATCATTACAATTCCCAAAATATTTCAAATTTTATTTCATTCACCCTCTTGTATAGAGTTCATATTTTTTCCTACATTTTTAGACCAATCTGAGTGTACTTTTATGATATTTTGTTTAGCACAGTTATATGCCTAGTGTTTGTTAGAAGTGTTTCAAATATGTTAGATTAAAAATTTCATCTATTTTCAAAGTCTATCTTTTGATGTTGTTTTGGCCAAGAGTCTTAGCACATGCCTTGTTTGAGCCTAGCTTTTGACAACACATTTGGCCAAAACACATAGAAAATTTTAAATTTATAGATGAGACTGACTTGAAACACTTTGACCATAGAGTTTCACATTTTTATTTTTGGTCCATTTACTTGTTTATCTTTGTGTGAATGGTGAAATTTTAAATACTTCATGTTAGCTTGTTTCCTCATAAACCTTTTGATCCTTTTGATGAATCTAGACCAAGTTAGAACATCATTTTTTTTAGATATTGTCCTTTTTTGAGTTTTTATAGCTCTTTGAATTTTTATCACAAAGCATTCACAATGGATCCCAACATGTATTCCTACAATCATAGTGGACTCATGTACAATCCAAGGATTAGTAATGTAGTAGCACAGGAAGAAATGGTGCAAGACCCCTACATGGATAATATTCCTTATGAGATGGATTATTATCCCTCTTATAATACTCAATTAAGGGAACAAAGCCAAGATCCATTATCTAATTATTTGGTTAATACACCACCCTATTCAAAACAAGACCAAGAACAAACCACATAATAACTAGCTATAATACCCATAGTGGATGAGCTAGTTCTTTAACAATCATATTCTACTAATACAACTTCCATGTATGATCCATTTTTACTTGAGTGACATTTTTTAGAGAAAAAATATGATATTTTGGTTAGAGCCATAGAGGTAAGGGCCAAGTTTCTAGCAAACTTCCCCCATTAGAGTTTACCAAGCCTAGTAATAGTTCCCCATAATATCATTTATGATTGAGATGCTTCTTGTATCAATCCTATAGCTCTAGTCCAAACAATGTATCAAGACCCTAATATATCTAATCAAGGTAAAAACATCATGGAAAACCACTTTAAACAAATACAAATAGCATATCAAACCCACCTGAATCTAGCACATAATTTCAATCAGATGAACATGATGAGAAAATATCTTATTGATATAGTTCCTTCAATGGGAGTGTTGATAGAGTTAACTATACAAGAAAATCTAAGTTTTGACCTATTTGTGAAAACCGCTATGGTAGATAACTTGATGCATATGCCTATTATTGAATAAGTGTCTTCGGCCTCTATGTAGAATAGTGAACCAAACGTAGTGGATAATGTGCAAGCAGCATCCAATCTTGATCAAAATGGTACTAATGCACAAACAACTAGCCAACAATATGTGCCTATAGTTAATTCCATGAGTGTATCATCATACCAAGGAGGAGGAGTTTCTACATCCCAACCTCAATCAGCTACTTCCTCAAGTGTAAAACATATGGGATTAGGCAGTCAAACAACAACCAATCTCACGCCTCAATGATAGAATGTGTTGAATCCTACTCCTCAACAAGTAACAAGTAGTATTCCATAACAACACACACAATCTAGCATACCAACACAACAGAGGAAAAAAACATTACCACCTTAATCAGGGGCAACTAATGTTCCACCTCATCAGGTAATGACAAACATACCTCTTTAATCATAGACTAATATGCTAATCTAAAACCAAGCAATGAGTAGTCAACAACATACAAATATTGGTCAGTGATAGATGTTGAATATGTAACCTATTTTCACTTCTCCATAGGGATTCATGCAATAAGGAGGTTCCCACTAGACAATCATTAGATCAAAATGTCCTACAAATTTAGAGACAGGGTCTTGCTCTACAAGTTCACACTCAACAAAAAGGTTCAATTAGGTGGCAGCATGTCCATTTTCAACCACATTAAGCATAGTATAGTTATATCCATCCATGCCAACCACAAAATCCTCCAAGTCAAACCTTTATCACCAACCCAAACTAGAATATTACATAGCCAAATGTGCAATTTCAAGTACATCCTAATCCATGTATGCATATTCTTGATCCATTCCCCAACCAAACCAATATACCCCAACAGGTATTTCCATCATACCTTGGTCAAAGTGTCCCACTTGTGACCTCCCAACCATCTACCCAAACCAATATTCTCCCTCAAACTAATGTTCCTTCTAGTTTCCTATTCCAAGAATTGCAATAGATGAAGGATGTAATTGTTACCATTCAAGCTAGGAAATAGACTAAAAGGTTAAAATTGGATGATATGTGTTCCTATCCATTAACCATGGAGTATTTTTAGATACCATTTCCTCAAGGATATGAACCATCAAAATTTGACAAATACAAAGGGAAAGGTGACCCTAAGGCTCGTTTGATCAAATTCTTTGTTGCATGTCAACCAGTGGCATATAACATCATATACCTTTTGTTTTTGTTTTCAAGGAGCTTGGTTAGACAAGCCTTAAAGTGGTTTTTAATGTTTCCCAAAAATTTAGTAATAGATTTTGATGATCTTTTTGAAAAGTTTATGCAACACTTTTCCTATAATCTCGAGCATGAGATTTAATTAGTGGACTTAATGAAAGCAAAGAAAAAATATGGTGAGAGTTTTGCAAGTTATCATATTAATGGAGAGCCCTTGTAAGTATTTTCACCCATAGTTTACCAGATAAATAGTTAGCCACTATGTTTACCAAAAATTTGCATAGTGAGATAGTTTATCATATAGAACTACAATGTGCACATACTTTCAAAGAGATCATTGATAAAGGTTTATTGATCAAGTGAGAACTCATCAATAAAGGATTCATCAAGATTAATTCAACTAATCAAAATCAAGGTAACAATTAGGAAAATTACCAACATCAGCATCCTATTCAAGCACAAACATCACAACCAACACAAGCTAATAACCAAGAAAGATTGAAGTAATTCAACTGCAATAGGAATGTTGTGGGAAATGGAGTAACCAAATCCTATCATGTTCAAATGGTGAAAATGTCATCTACACTACCTTTTTATCTTATTTCTATCTATTAACCTCTCCAGCCAATTTTACAAGCACAACAACCAAGACCGGCATAACAAATACAATAGCCTTTAACATTGCAAACCCCTCCTCCTAGGAGAACCATGCATGCACATTGTGTCTTTAGTGACCTAGGATAACGTATTGAGACTATATTTAGAAATATTGTTTCCACTAATCTGATTAGTTGGCCTATACCAAAGCATTATCCACAAGGTATTTGTTATCCTGATTGCTACCATGAAAATGAATTATGTGACTATCATCAGGTTAATGGGCATAATTTATGAAGATGTGTCTAAATCAAAGATTTAATTGAGAATATGTTGGAGAATGGGGAGATAACATTATATAATGGTGCTTATAACTCTAATCAAAATCTTGGGATTTATCAAAACCCTTTTCCTGACATAACAATCAGTAGTAGCAAAATAATTAGCAACACCAACAATAATAGCCAGTGTAGCATCAAAATCAATAGTATCAAAATCAAAGGCTAAACTAGCAGAATCAACAAAATCAGTAGTAGAACCAACAACTATAGAAAAATAGATAATACTGAGGTTAGAACAGTAACAACCAAACAAACCTACCATGTAGTTGCACATGACTACAATAGGGTTGTAAGTAATATTATATGGGGTAGTTTTAACACCATCTTCATTAATCCTAGACCAAACACTAATCATCCTAGACCATTGCTAAACAACAATGTTCAACCAAATTACATGGATAATCCTTCTTTGACCTGGGAGTGCATATAGGCAAACTAGCAAACTAGGACTTCCCTTTTGGATCTTATATCGACAACTCATCCTTACCATGTGACCACATACAAGTGTACTGGTAACTGAGACTTATCTTGTCTAGTCCCATACCATTCCCAACATTTGTTAGCAATAATGGTCTAGTATTTAATCCTAATTTTGCAATCGTAACTTAGAGGTTGAAGATTATTATCCCAGGCCCACAACCATCTACCACTTTTCTTGTCATCTAACCAACCATTCAACCTTAGAATAAACCATTCACTACTGACTAAGATAAGAAGTTTGATATTGTGGAATAATTACAGAAGACACTAACACAAATTTATAATCTAGATTTGATACTAACATCAATAATCCACAAGAACATCTAAATGAGTTTTTGACTCAATCCACTTTTTCTAGTGACATATCCCCTGATAAATTTCAAGCTTTTGTTGGATACCTAGCTCTAGCCCAACAAGTCATATTCAACCAAAGTGAAATGTCTTCCCTTGGCCCACTCTATAATAACACATTATACATAGAAGTTTATATAAAATAACATAAAGTGAAATGTGTCCTTATAGACAATAGATCATGCCTCAACACAGTGTCTTTAAATATCATCAAGCTTCTTGGGTACACAATGGCAAACCTCCAACCATAATTGATAACCATCAAATCCTATGATAATTAGGAAAGAGGATCACAAGGCACCATTAGCGTGTCAGTTATCATTGGGCCTTTAACCCATGATACACTTTGACATGTGCTTGATCTTGAGTTGTCATACAATATGCTTCTAGGTAGGCCTTGGTTACATGAGATTCATGTAGTCCTATCAATGTTGCACCAATTTATCAAGTTTTCCCACTCAGGGATGCAAGTGAATTATCCAAAATATTTACACCTATATGAACATTGCAAACATCTTGAGGCTGAATTTCAAAGCTATGATTATTAGTACGGCATGAATTCAAGTTCCAAGTAGGATAAAGGAAAGGCTATACTTATTGATCCTTCACCAGATAATTGTATAGATCCTAATACCTTGGATTCCCTTTCCCACATGCCACCTTCTAAATCTTGTAATCATTTAACCATTTTATATAATGGATTGGGAGAGTATGTGACCCATGATACATTTCATATTACCAATCTTCCTCAAAATTTGAAAACCTTTGGGTGACCTAAAGTCACTCCACATATGCATTGGCAATAAAAGAACAAGGATAAGGGACCTGTCACATTTATACCATCATCTAGCCTAAAACCCAACCCTCTTGAAGGGGATGAATCATGGCTATATAATGACAACTAAGCTGATTATTATATGAGTAAAAATTATCCTATTCCCAATAGGATCATGGAGCATCACAATTATGGAGAAGGCCTTAGATTGAATCAACAAGGAACCATCGAGCCAATTTCTATGACTAAGTATGAAAGACCTTATGGAATTAGATTTAAACTACCTGGAGTTGACCCCACATATATTATTCAAACTCCATCACTAACGACTAGTGATGATGATGCTAATAGTGAAGCAAAGTCTGATCCTAGCCTCACCTTTGATGACCTAGCTAAAACCAACCTATTTGATAACAAATCCATTTGTACCCTTACCCTAGTCATTCATCACAACCCATTGCCATTATATTATCCTCACCTGATAGATTGGGACCAACAAGAATCCAATATACTGATTGATGAGTTCTAGAATGATGAGGCATTATGTGACTTCTTAGGCCTTAGAGACAACGTTCCATTGGGAGATCACAAATTAGGATTCTCAATCACATTAGATCCTATAGCCTATTTTGGAGAGTGGGTGAACACCCTTAGCTAAAAATAAATAAATAAAACATTGAGGTCCCAAAGTGAAAACCTCTTTGAAGCACTTTATGTGTAGGGAAAAAGTAAAGATAAAAGCTAGTCTAGTAGTGAAAACCTATTCTAGGCACCATTAGATGGGTGTGTTCATTCTTCTTTAAATTTAGACTAGGAGACCACCAATGATGAAATTGCCAATGGATTTGAGTTCAGTTTTGAGTAACAACAAGTATTTGATCAAATTCTTCAAGAATTTATGACTATTTTTTTACATGCCCAGATCTCCCATTAGGGGACTCAGATTCATCATGCCTAAGAGAAGTTAAAGAGCAAGTCCTAATAAAGGGCCCTAACATAGTCCAATAGTTTAAGTCATTTCCTACTATCCTAGAAGATAGTTCAACCCTTCTAGTCTAAGATATAATAGAGGTAAACATCAGGTTTCCATCTAACCTAAAATGGATGAAATTAGGTGCATCCCTTACTGAGGAGGAACATGAAGTCTTTACAGCTCTGTTGAGAGAATTTGTAGATATATTTGCATGGGCCTATTTTGACATGCTAGGTTTGCATGTCACCTTGGTTCTACACCACCTTATGGTTAATCCTAACACCAAATTGATAAAATAAAAGCTACATAATATGCATCCTTGAAGTATTATATTGGTAAAGAAAGAGTTGGAAAAACTCTTAGAAGCAAGATGTATCCAATCCATTGACTACTCAAAATAGATCTCTAATGTGTTACATGTTAGTAAGAAACTTGAAGGGATTAAAATCCATACTAATTTTTGAGACATTAACAAAGCTTGTCCTAAAGATGATTTTCCATTGCCTAATATTAACATGATCATCAAATCCATGATAGGTCATGAAATGCTTTCACTCTTGGATGGCTTTTTAGGATACAACTAGATCAAAATAGCACAATAAGACCAACATAAAAAAACATTCACCACTCCATGGGGAACATTTTCTTATCAAATAATGCCATTTGGCCTTAAGAATTTTGGAGCTACATATCAAAGGGCCATGACTATAATATTCCATGATATGATGCATGATATTGTTAAAGACTACATCGATGACATATTAGGAAAATCCAAAACTAGGGTTGATCACCCAGCAGTATTGCGTAAAATATTTAAAATATTATGGGAGTATAAAGTCAAAATCAATCCAAAAATGTGTTTTTGTCATAATCTCAAGGAAATTGCTTAGCTTCATCATGTCTCATAGGGGTATTGAAGTCAGTCCGACTAAAGTCCATGCTATAATTGAGATGTTGTCACCAACCAATTTAAAGTAACTCCATAGTTTTTAGGGTAAGATCCAATCAATTTGACCCTTCATCTCTTAGTTAGTAGACAAGTGCCATTCATTTACACACTTTATAAATAAGGGAGTTGAATTTCACTGGGATGATCACTGTCAAACAAATTTTCAACAACTCAAAGACTATCTTGTTAATCCACTTGTTTTATTACCTCCTATGCTGAGAAAGCCATTCTTGTTATACCTATCAGCTACCGACCATGCTCTGGGGGCCCTCTTGGCTCAACATGATGACAATGAAAAGGATCATGCCATATATTACCTAAGTCGTACCTTGGTTACATATGAACATAACAATGCACCTATTGAAAAAGTTTGTCTGGCCATGGCCTTCATAGCTTAGAAACTATGCCGCTACATGTTGAATAATAAGACCATGGTCATTTCAAAAGTATATCCTCTCAAGTATATACTATATAAAATATCTTTTCAAGGTAGAATGGCTAAATGGATCATGATTCTCAGTGAGTTTGACATAGAGTATGTCAATCAGAAGGCAATCAAGGGACAAGTTCTTACAGATCAACTTATTGAAGCACCTCTCATAGACACAACCATTCATGTTTCAATTTCTTGATGAATCCATAATGGCCATCATTGACATACCCCTTGAGGAGAAACCCTAGAAGATATATTTTGATGGTTCATTTAATGTACATGGATCAGGGGTAGGCTATTGTTTATTACACCACAGGGGGATCTAATCCCTAAATAATTTAGAATCAACTTTCCTTGTACAAACAACATGGATGAGTATGAAGCACTTGTTGCAAGACTTTAAAAATAAATGCTTTATAACATATCTCATCTCCAAGTTTATGGTGATTCTTAGTTAATCATCAATTAGGTCATAGATCATTTTCAGACCAAAGATGACAAGCTGGTTGTATATAAAGCCATGGTCAACACTCTTAAGCAATAAATTGCCAACATTCAGTTTGACCACATATCAAGGGCTAGTAATATAATTTTAGATGCCATGGCTACTATTGGCTCTCTAATTTGAAAAATAGATAAAGCTAGAGAGAGTATCAGTTTTGCATTGAGAATTTGTTAGCACTAACTCATGAACCTTCAATAGTTGCAATGATTTGTGATATTGTTGGCCCTAATTCTATTTGGTACTCAGACCTTTATAATCACCTTCATGAAAAAGTTATGCCACCTAAACTATCTCAAAAATAAACCAAATCCTTCATTCATCATTCCACTCATTACACTCTACTTGGATCCACCCTTTACCATCATAGTTTTGATGGAACTCTACTTCATTATTTAACTTTAGTAGAGTCTACACTAGTGTTAAGAGAAGTTCATTAAGGAGTATGTGGAGATCATTATAGCAAGGAATTCCTATCCAAACATATATTACATACTAATTATTATTATCCCATGATGGATGTAGATACCACTGCATATGTAAAGAAGTGTGACAAATGTCAACTACATGCTAATCTGATTCATGCTCCAGCCAAAATTTGAAAATGATGTTGACATCATGGCCATTTTATAAATGGATACTTGACCTCATTGTGAAGATCAACCCCACTTCATTTGACAACCATAAACATATCCTTACTGCCACTAAGTATTTCACTAAGTGGGTTGAAGCTATACCCCTCACATATGTGACTGAAAAGCAAATTTACAAATTCATCTTCAACCATCTCTATTTTTGCTATGGTATCCATTATAATATCTCATCTAATAATGGAGGATCATTCAAGAATAAGGATTTAGACCAACTATGTACTACATATAACATCACACAACATTTTTGCAAAGTTTCCCACCTTATAGGGCCCTCTGAGTGCGTCTGCTATTGAGTGCTTCCTGATCCAATGGAAGATACTACCTTTGGCAGTGCCTCTAGGGACCTAAATTTGATAGAGGAAGTTACCTCCAATGGATGGAAGAAAGTGTTAATGAGGGAAAAGACATGTTCTACTAAAAACATGTTGAGTCTTCTTGTTAAAAAAGATTCCACTAAGGGTACAACCCTGACTATCCTGGATGAGGAAATCATGGCAACCATAGATCTTGTGTTGTTAGGTAAGTTTTTCTCCTTTCGTCCTAATATTGAGATGGTTAGGAAATGGGTGATTTCTTGATGGAGAACTAAAGGTAGTGTCTCGACCACTGCTATGGCAAGAGGCTTGTTCCTTTGTAGATTTATGAATAGGGAGGATATGATATCTATTCTTGCTGGAGGACCATGGATTTATGGTCCACATTCACTTACCTTGTGCCCTTGGAAATTGGGGTTTGACCTTAACTCAGACCTCAGCAAGTCTACTCCTACTTGGGTAAGATTGCCAGGGTTCCCATTGGTATTCTGGGATGAAAAAATATTTACGGCTATTGGCAACTCCATTGGCCAATACCTTACTGTAGATCATACTACCAAAACTCAATCTAGATGTGTTTATTCTCAGTTTTGTGTCAATGTAGAGATTAATAAAACCCTTCCCATGTCTATATAGTTAAACTCTAAATATGGGATTTGGACTCAGCCAATCATCTATGAAAATGCTACCACCTTCTATCAAATATGGAAGAAAAAGGGACATATAATGACCCAATGTAAGGTGAAGCAAATGGGAAAGAAAGATGATTCCCCTATTGAAGGTGAGGATCAGTCTCACAAATCTAAAAACCCTAGCAGTCAAGGAATGCTTATGCAGAAAATGCCAATAATACTGAGAAGGTTATGGAAAAAGATGGTTAGGGGGAGGTATCTAGTAATATGAAAAAAGCTGCCCTAGATGAGAATAATAAGAAGGTTATGGATAACTATTTCCATAATGTTACAATAGACACAGATAACTCTTTGGATCTACAGACCAATATGTTTGAGGAAGGGGAAATACATGCCCAACCAATAGATGGGGATGATGCAGAAGGCAAAGCTTTGAGACATGATCAGTTGGATCTACGTCTAGAAATAGTAGATACTGAGGGAGAAACAACCTTATATTCAAACATAGATACTCCCCATGATCTAGAAGTAGGTGACCAATCAGTGAATTATTCATTAATAGATGAAATAGGACAAAATTACAGTGGTAATGAGTAGGAAGAAAGGATTACCCCAAAGAAAAATAACTATAGAGGTAAAAAATTTGTGGATGTTGGCATTGACTCTAAACAAGGGAGACCAACCCTAAGAGAAAAAAGACAACAGGAGATTGCCAGTGGTAAATAGAAAACACTGGAGGCCCATTCCCTCAAATCTTCTAAATGAGAATTTTATCCTAGAATCTAAGGGGATTTAATAGTCCCTCCAAATAGTTTGAGGTTAAAAACTATATTTTAGATAATAAATTAGATATTTTATTACTCTAAGAGGTCAAGATGAATGAGGAGATTTTTAAGAAAATAGTTGATTACATATGGCCTAAGGCTGCTTTCTACATCAGTCTGGCTAAAGGGGCTTTAGGTGGGATTGCAACTATGTGGAATAGTGCTAAAATTTAGGGATCTCTTATTGCTTCTAATAAGCATTTTTTTATATTAACTTCTCTTTGTCTTCCTTAAACTGGTCATTAATCAATATCTATGGCCCTAATAACAGAGCTTTGAGGTAAATTTTGTGGACTGATTTGAGTAGCTTTAGGACTAACACCCCATGCACTGGATGGATGTTGGCTTGCAACTTTAACACTCCATTATATCCTTCTAAAAAATATGATAGGATTATTGATTAACCTGACAGCATGTTTGACTTTATAGAATTTATAAATGATTGGGGATAGCTGGATGTAGAATTGCAAAATCAAAATTTCACCTGGTCTAATAGAAGAAGGGGAGACCAAATGATCCAAGTTAAATTAGATAGATTTCTTATTTCGAGTAACTGCGATGATTATCATAATATGCATTTGCAAGATTTTCCTAGAACTATGTCTGATCATTGCCCTATCTTCCTCAGTTGGAAAGATCAAAGCCAACATGGTCCTTTTCCATTCCAATTTAAAGCCATGTGGATTAAACATAAAGACTTCAGACAATTGGTGGCTCAATGGTGGAAAATTCATATCCAGGGCACTCCTATGTTCAGATTAGTCAAAAAACTTCAACATATTAAATAGAAAGTACATGGATGGAATAGATATAGCTTTGGTCATGTTTTTTATCAGAAGAAAAACATAGCCAAAAACCTTATAGATATCCAACAGTGGATTGCTTAAGGAGATGATTCAGAAGACATTTATAAAGAAGAGAATGGTCTGATTTCTAATTGGAAGAATCTTATGGACAAAGAAGAGGTTTTTTGGAAATAGAAATCTAGAATTCAGTGGCTCAAAGAGGGAGACAAGAACACAGCCTTCTTTCATCTTTTAGACATGAAACACAAGAAGGCTAACTCCATAACAAAGTTATGTTTGGAAAATGGCAATATTATAACTAAAGATAATGAAATAGGGGAACAAGTTAGGATATTCTTCTAGAATTTGTTGACCTAACAAACTAATGAGGATGGGAATGTTAGAACTATGAATCAATTCATTGATAAAAATCCCCTATTTGATAACTGAGGAAGACAACTTGGAGATGTTAAGGCCTATATCTAAGGAAGAAGTTCATGCTATTTTATTCTCTATTGGCTTCTTCAAAGCTCTAGGTCCTAATGGCTTCCCTCCTATCTTCTTCCAAGAATATTAGGATATAGTGGGAATAGATCTTACTGTTGTTGTTCATGACTTCTTCAGAACTGGTAAACTTCTAAAATAGGTTAATAATACCTTTATTCTATTAGTTCCTAAAAGGTTCTAGCCCACACACCTTCCAGAATTCAAACCTATTAGTTTGTGTAATACTGTTTATAAGCTTTGCACTAAAGTGTTGGTTATGAGAATCCAACCTTTCTTAGACAAAATTATTTCCCCTGCTCAAAAAGGCTTTGTCCCAGGTCGGCAAATTCTTGATGTTGTGATCTCCACTCATGAAATTATTCATTCCATAGATAAGAGTAGAATCCTTGGTATGGATCTTAAGTTAGACATTTCTAAAGCATATGATAGGGTCTCATGGACTTTTCTGTTTCAAGTCATCATGAAGTTTGGGTTTAATGATAAAATGTCTCACCTCGTATAGAATGTTGTTTCTTCTGCTAAATTTTTGGTCCTAGTTAAGGGTGTCCCTAGAGGTTTCTTCTCTTCTTAGAGAGGAATCCACCAGGGGGACCCTCTTTCCCCTTGTTCATCATAATGGCAGAGGCACTTGTGAGATACATACAAGCTAATATATCCTATAAACATCTAGTGGGCATCAAACCTGCTTCCTCCCTTCTCCCTATAGTTGTGTAGTAGTTTGTTGATGATACCATTATTTTTGGAATCTCTTCGATGATTGAAGCTCAGAGATGGAAGAATATTTTAAATAACTATGCCATAGATTTTGGGAAAATCATAAATCTTTGAAAGAGTAATGTGTACTTTAATACTCTTAATGACCTTAGGCAAAAAATCATTGACATTCTGGACTGTACTGAAGCTGATCTACCTGCTACCTATTTGGGCCTCCCCCTTATGGTCAAAGAGGTATCTCCAGGTTTTTGGAATGGAATATTGGAAAGAACTCAAAGGAAACTACTTGGTTGGAAAGGGAAACTACTTAGTAGTGCAAGCAAGTTGCAACTTCTTCAGGCCTCTCTACAAGGGATTCTTACTTACTTCTTGTCCCTCTTTAAAATACCTACGTATTTTTCTATCAAATTGGAACATATTTAAAGAAAATTTTTATGGACAAGATTGGAAGATAAATAGATAATGTCTTTGGTCAGTTGGGAAAAAGTGTGTCTTCCAAAATCACATGGTGGCCTCAATATTAGATCCATCAGGAGCATGAACAAAGCCCTTCTCTCCAAAATCAACTAGAATCTAATCCATAAACATAAATATTGGGGACAAATCATGCGTGCCAAATATATGCACAGTACTAATGGTTCCATCTTTCTCCATCAGGTAGGGCTACCCTAGGGGTCTGTGATATGGAATAAAATGTTGAAAAGTAGAAGTCTTCTTAAGCAAGGGATTAGATGGAAATTGGGAAATGGCAGGTCTATTAAATTCAAGAATGACATTTGGGTAAAGGATAAGACTCTTATCACATAGGGAGATTATGGAGAAATTGTTGATATCGCTACTCAATTTTTTGGAGATAAAGTTTGTGATTACATGGCTAATAATAATGGCATTAGGAGCTAGAAAAATCTATTGGATTTTTGTGCTTAGTGGCCTGATCTCTCCCCTAGAGTTTGAGATGTTCAATAGTTGATTCAGGGGGTCAGAATCCCTCTCTTCCCATGAGAAGATGAATAGTACTGGTCGCTAGATAAAAATGGCTGGTTCTTTGTCAAGTCTGCTTATCATTTGTTGATTCCTAAGGCTCAGAGTAACGAGATATGGACAAAAGTTTGAAACCATAAACTCATACCAAAAATCAACATGTTTTGGTGGGTTACTACTCATAACAAAATTTTAACCCAAGACAACCTTCAAAAGAGAGGGTTTACCCTAGTCAATAGATGTTATTTGTGCTACTCAAAGGAGAAAATTATTTCTCATATTTTCATACACTGTGATTTTGCCTGGGAACTTTGGGACATAATCCTAAATAATTTTTGCATTAAGTGGGTTTGTAATTCTGACCTTAAGGAAGTCATTATCAGCTGGAACCCTACCTTTTCTCATCCCTGGATCCTTGAGTTATGGAAACAAACTCTACCCTTTTTGAGCTAGATTTTATGGAAAGAGCGCAACCATATAATTTTTAGGGATACTGCTAGAGATGCCTAACAGGTTTTTCATACTTTGTTAAGACTCTATTGGAAAGTGTCACTATTGCTCATATTCACACTATGGAGAAACCCCTAACTCATGAAGAATAACAAATTGTGGCTAAATGGAAGGTCTTAAATCATATTCCTACTTATAATGATTCTAAAATATTATAGAGACTTAATACTAGATGGAATCCCCTGAAGCCTAACTAGTTGAAACTTAACTTTGATGGGGCCTCTAAGTCTAATGGTAAAGCTAGTGGGGGAGGGATTATAAGAAATGACAAAGGGTGGATGATTATTGTCTATGTTGGTGGAATAGGTTGTCAAAGCAATAACTATGCTAAAGCAACTGCTCTTCTATGGGGGATAAAATTGGTTATATCCCTTGGTATCAAGAATCTGAGTATCCAAGGGGACTCTAAAATGGTTATTGATGTAGTTAATAAGGTATTGAGTGTGGGTATTAAGCTAAAAGATATCATTAGGGATATACAATTTCTCTTGCAAAAGTTTACCAAGGTAGACATTTCACATATTTATAGGGAGGGCAATAGTGTAGCCAATGCTTGTGCCAATCTTGGCCAACAATTTTCAAATTGGTGATGTTGGCATCAAATTGATTATATCCCCTTAAATATTAGGGATCTCATCTAAAAGGAAATGTTGTGTTAAGGATGAGTCAGATATATTGGAAATATAGCTCCATTAGTAAGTATTTTCAAAGGGTGCCGACATGGATCTTGGAGTTTGAGGCCTATTGTACTTTTTTATCATCATTTATAATTTATTATACCACTTTCTTAAGGTGATCAGACTGTTTCATCATTATGGAGATCACTGAGAAATTATGTTCAAGCATGGGATGAGTAAGTGTCATCTCTGCATGATGCTCTGAATTATGTGCTATTTCATCATCATTATGCATATTCGTGAGCAAGGGATTGAAGTTACTACAAAAATGACAAATTTTTGTTGGGATTCTCTTGGTCTGATCTATAAGTTCAACATGGGTGGTGATATAATTTGAATGGAACCAGTTTCTTATTGTGAGTTCAAAGACAACCCAATGGTATGGCACTATTACAAAGAGGGTGGGATGAGCTGCTATCTAGAGAGGCTCAATGATTTTGATGAAAACCTATTTGAACAATTCACAAGGTCTTGGCTAAATCGATGAGTCTCTATTGGAGGAATTAGCTTTGAGATTTCAAAAAATGTGATAGCTATGGCTACTTGCATGTCTATGAAGGGGATGAAACTACAACATAAAACAAAAATTGTAGACCTTTCCAGTCAGAAGCTCTTTCTTGGAGAAGGCGAAGAACTAGCACCTTACCAGGGGGATTTGATTGAGCCAAGTTTCTCGAGCCTTGGGATGGCATGTGTTTTATGCTCATGAAGTATTTCACTCTAGAGGGACATTTCACTAGGCTTTACAATTATCATCTTCCCCTCCTAAATCATTTTAGGAAAAATTCTCTCATTAGCTTTCCCTTTTATCTGCTTTCTTACCTCGAGCATTCTGTCCTTATGGTGAGAGCTAAATTGGCTAAAAATCTTAATACAAATCCTATCCCCCTTCATCAGGGCCTCATTTTCTATCTGTATAATTTCCACCATGCCCTCGAGCCATCTAAGGCCATTCAAATTGATAGTGGAGAAATTTCTTCTAACCCTATTGTTGTTGATGTTGTTGAAGAGCCCTGTCCTTCCCCTGTCTCTACTAAAACTAAAGAATTTTCCTTTTCTACTCTTGAGGAGACTCCCATAGACACTTTGGGTTCTTTTGTGAGTATGAAGTGCAAGAAAAGGAAGACATATGTTGGTGAAGTTGGCACTATGGGGACCCCTAAAAATCCTTGTAGGATCCCTGGGGGTCAAGGTAGTAATTCCCATTTGTCCACTAAGGCTAATAAGGAAGGTCTCTCCTCAAGAGTTAGGCGGTTGGGGCAAATTGCTGGCAAGCCTACTCCTAAGGCTAGGATTATTAACTACTCTAAGAGCACCTCAGATGAAGCCACTCATGACAATGAGACTAAGGACTTGGATGTTCAAGAAATCTTTGAGTTTACTAAAGGTAAGCAGGACACTAAAGAATTAGAGGCTACCGCTGAGGATGCGGCTGACTTTGCAAAAAATGTTGACAAAATAGGAAAGATGTTTATGGAAGAAGCTAATGTAGAAACTAAATCTGAGGCTAGATTGGGTGATAAAGTTGCATTCTTGAAGGGATACATTTATAATTTGGAATAGAACTTTTCTAATGTTCTCTAGAATTCTATTCTCCTGAATATTTCTGTGCTACAGGATTTGGGTGCTACTGCTTCTGCTGACAATGTAGAGAACACTAAGAAATTAGATGACCTCATTAAATCTATGTCTAAGTAAGGAGAGATCCTACCTCCTTAGTTCTTGCATTTTCTTGATACTTTGCCTTCCTTTTATTCCTATATTGGTTTATAGTTATGGTTTTGTTGTGTTTGTTGGTTCACTGAATGTGATGTTCCTGTCATAAGGCATCTTTTGTGTTAATTGCCTTTGTGTTTCCTATGTTATTTGTAAGGGTTCAGACCCTGGTTTAGCCACCTTATATTATCAAAAACATCACACAACATTATTATACAACATATTACCCTCAAGGTAATAGCCAAGCTGAAGCAATGAACAAAACCATTGTCAATATTCTCAAAAAGATTGACAATGATGCTGGCTGTGATTGGCACCTACAAATTTTTCCTACCCTTTGGGAATACCATACCAATCATCATATCCCCACAAGATCCACTTCATACTCACTTGTTTATGGTAATGAGGCCATCCTTCCCATTGAGGTCAAATTTCCTTCACTACACATCTCTTTCAAGCATGCCCTAGATGATCATGACTATTGGGTAGCTCACCTGTAAGAGCTAGACCTACTTGATGAGAAATACACAACTACACTCAACAATCTTCAAGCATATCAGAACTAACTCAAAAGCCACTATAATCAATTTTTTAAGTATAGAAAATTTGAACATGGTGATCTTGTTCTTAAATAAAACCAAAAGAATACCATGGCTGAAAAGAAGGATAAAAGAAAATTCAAACCAAACTAGATAGGGCCTTTCATCATTACTATAGATTATGGATCAAGAGCATACAAGCTTACCACACTAGATAGAGATGAACTTCCTAAGTTGATAAATATTATTCATCTCAAGCAGTACTATGTTTGAGCACTAAGGCATATTGTCTATAAGGACCATTTTAGTTATGCCATTTTATCACTATTCTTCTTTATACAAATATCATCCTTATATTTCCTCTTAGCCGTATCCACTTTCCATTTTGTTCTATTAACCAAGTGTGTTCTAAATCCTAGCCTATTTAACCTTGCTTATTTTCCATTCATTATGTAGTTTTAGCATTGAGGTATTTGATCAATTTCATCAGTTAGTTCAAGTACTTCAAACAAAGATCATATTTTGGAGCATTGCGACAAAAGTTTTTGATATTTTCATCCTTCATTTGTTCTTCCTTTCTTATCACCGATATTGTTACTAATTATAACCACCTTTGAGAAAATTAGTACCATTGATTCATGTCATTGTGTCCTAGTTATAACTACCTATGGGAAAACTAGGGGTAACATTAAGCCTTGACGTACCAACTTGCCACTTCTTATGTCGTACTATACCTTTTTTCCAAATGTGCATGTTTTGTTTGAATTAACTACTACACTAGTCAAATTCCTCCACTGTAGGGTAGAACTACAGTGACTTGAGGTCCTACTCTGGGACTATGTAGGCAATGCTTGATACTTATTGAGGTCAACTCAATCACCTTTTCCACCATGCTCTCACCATTTTGTGAGCAACCTAAGTAACACTCTCATCATTTTGTGAGCAACCTAAGTTTGAATGATCTCACCATTTTGTGACCTTGAAGCATTTAGTGTCTCATAATTCTCTACTGAGTTGAGATACTCCAAAAAAAAAATCCAAAAACATTTAACAAATTATTAGAAAAGAAAAAAAACATTGACCACTTCTTTGCCTTAAGGATTCTAGGAACCCTTACTATGTTACAAGCAAATAATTTGTCACTTAGTTTCTCCATCCTTCTTGGACTTTTCTCTCATGCACTTGTCATTTTTCAACACCATTCCACTTCTTCTATCACATCCATTCTATTCATTTTCATCAATTATCACAATCTTCCCATTCCCTAGGAGAACTACATTTGGCCTAAAGTTTTTGTTAGATATTATATCCATGGAACTATGTAGGTAGCATCCACTTTCCTAATACATATGGAGATAGATCAGCCACCCCCTCCCTTTTCTTCTATTCCCCCATTTTTTTTGTTTGTTAAGTTATCACTTATTTTCTAGGGGCAATGTTCATGGGGTTCCTATTGCATTGTTTATTTGTTTATTTCTGCATATTTTGTTTGCTTAGTTGTTTGTTTCTTTACTTTTAACACTTTTGCCTTGATTCAATTTATGTGTGTTCATTGGGTTATTCCTTTCCCACACTTATAATCAAATCCATCCATATTCATATGTTTACATTGTCATCATGGTTTCTATCATTCATGCATTGTTTTGTCTTGAGTATTGGATTATGGGAGTTAGTCCTCATGCATATTTCAGCCAAGTCCTCATGATGTTATACCATGATGCCTACCAACACATGATACAACAAACCTCAGCTTCAAGAATTCTATTCAATAATGGTGGAATTTATTCGATACGAACATCCTGATTCGCTCCCAAGCATATCCTAAATAGAGTAATTAACCATGAAAGGATTTAAACCTTTATTAATTTGGATGAGCATCTCCCTACTAGTAGGTTATTCCAATTCATCATTACCCTCTATGTTGATTTATCATCATCTTTGGCCAAGTTTATTAAGTTTTCCATAGTTGGGGTCCAGTGATTATAATCACCTATGGGGAAATCATTGCACACCGTCCCACCTACATTTCTCAATGATTATAACTACCTTTTGGAAAATCATTGTGTTGTCACCATTTTAATTTTTCTACACATACAAGGGCATGTTGTTATCTTGTTTGTCTATCTTAACAAGGGTAACTCCATCTTATCAATGATTATAACTACCTTTGGACAGGTCATTGTGTTATCATACCACATTGCCACTATTGGGCTACAATGTTTATAACTACCTTTGGGCAAACCATTGTACACCATCCCACTTGCATTCTCAATGACTTTGACTACTTTTTCAATATCATTATGTTTTCACCCCATCATATTTATTTCTTTGGTCCCCTTGTTTCACTTATTTCTTTTAGAGGGATCATTTGCAGACCTACTTGTGCCAACCGTTCCCTCGAGGGGGGATCTTACAATTAGTTCATCATTGTTGTAGTTGTAGGCATACAAGACCTTTTCATTCTTTGATAAAATATTAATATTCTTATAGCCTACAATGCCTTCCCAAATAGGGTAAACTATAGACACCTAAATCTGGCCATCGATAATCTCCAATTAGGTTTTTGACCAATTTCCACCTAAAATGCATAATTTGGCCTAAAAACACTAAAACACATTAAATGAGTTGAAACTGATATATTCAAGTGCTGATTTTGGCTAGGGTATCCCTAAATGAGGCAATGCAATTTATGGGCTAGGTAACTTTCGTCAAATCATTCTGAGTCAATATGCCAATTTTACACTTGGGTGCTCTGGATTGTTCTTTCCTATAAAATCTCTTGCATAAGACATGTACCTTTGTTATTTGGTGTTGGTAACATGCTAAATGGGATAATGGATCTAATGCATCTGACATTGCCTTCTGATTCTAATCCAGTCAAATTTTGAACTAATAACAAAGCATTCTGATCAATTTGAGTAATTTGTGCACAAAGTGCTTAAACATGCTTAAGAGCTAATTAATCCAAATCAAGGCCTAATTAATAAATCCATGGGAACTTGTTGAACAATTTGTTTTGTAAATGAATATTGAATATCTGCATCATTAGGTGACCTTGTTTCTAAGAAAAACATTCCTAGGCTATAAATGCCACAAATATCAAAATTCATGCCCTCCATGCCTCTTAATTTCCCCTTCTTCTAATTTCATGATGAGGATAATTATAAACTTAATTATAAAAATTGAATTAATCCTCAACCACACATCTCAATCTTAAGATGGATGGTTTAGGTTGATTCTGATCATTCTCAAAAAAATATAAATAGAGAGGCCATGAACATCATTTCTAAGTCTTGATTATGAAAATTTATAATTCACAAATGGTTTCAAAATCTTCAAGTAACTAGTGTTACCATGCCAAATTAATTCCAAGCCAAGCCAATCCAAAGCCACAAGGTGCCAAAGAGAGATGGAGGTAGCCAAGTTTCCATTGCCAAAGACTTCATGAGAAAAAGATGAGAAAGACATTAAAACAAGCATTTTGGATCATCCAATGGAGGTAAAATAAGTTTTATTTTGCATTTTAGTTGTGTGTTTTAATCATGTTTGTTAACTAAGCTCTCCCTAGTGTCTAGGTGTAAAGATGTTATGCTAGTTAGTGTGTTTCTTTCATTTTGTTTTCATTTTGAAACTAACACCATACTAACTATTATCTCTTGAGTCAAATTCTTAGATCACATTTATAATGGTTGAGATTCATTTTGACATCCATGTGACCATAAAAAATGTCCACATGGCTGTCACACTGCTTATTCAAATTTTTGAAATCTTACATCTTGAGTCAAAAAAAACATGAAGGTACCAAACTTGTTAGAGATGTTCATGGTGTCAAAAATATTTATGCTATGTGACCCTTTGACCATGAGATGCTATATAGGAAAACTAAAAAAAAATCATAAGTACATTGATCAATCCATTTCTACATTATCTATGAGCTCTATTGAAGAAGTCTTTGTTCTGGCTTATACCATCGATTAGGACTTGTATGGATCAAGTAATAACCATCGATCAATAGGAACATGCTCACCACTTATGCATCTTGGGTAAATCCCTTCAGGACTTTTCTCATCAGGCATTTTGGTTTGAGGAATCCTTTTCTTTGGATTTTCCATCTTCATCAAAATTGTTGTGGGATTTTGTTTATCAAGACAAGTATTTCAGACATTTTATCTGGGATAATTTTACTAAAGTATTGAACTCTCTTAAACACTTCTCCCACAACAATTTGGTCTTTGATAATTTTATCTTCATTGGGATAATTGTTTTGGACATTTTTTTTGATACAATTTCCCCAAAGAATTGATCTTTTTTGGGCCTTTTTACCATGGACCTTCTGTCAGGGCAATTGTTTCAAACATTTTGTTTGCAACAATTTTTGTAAAGCATACATGGGCCTTTTTACATTTATCCTAAAATATTTGAACTTAACATTTTTGATGAAACAATGGGATTTTGTAAATCCTTTTTGTGTGAACAAAATGCCTATAATAAATCAAATTTCAAACTTTTGGTAGCGAACAAATGTCTGAAACAAATACGCCTTCAAGATTTTTCCTTACACTTTAGCTCAAACATAGAATTTCCTTAGGCTTTTTATGAGGGAAAAATGCCCAAATGAAATAGAACTTCAAAAATTTTACATGGTCAAATAGACTTTCAACATACACTAAGTAAAGACCAATTTAATACTTAACTTGTTTAACATGAAACTAACCTTTTAAATGAACACTAGAAAATAGGAATATGGCTACAAATTTAGGCATTTACACTTGACAAGGGCTCAAATTTTAAGTGAAATTTTGGGCACTAACACTAGCTCTCACCTAGATATGCATACCCCCCATAAGTGTGCAAAGAACCTCAAAACATAAGACCAAGTGCCAATTCAGTGGGCCACGAAGTCAACATTTAGAAATTTTAGCAAACATCCATGTAAGCTCAATAAAACATGGTAGACTTGACAAAAATAGATCAAAAGTATTTGAAAATGAAGACATGAAATAAACACAAAGGGAATCTATACAAATAATTCCTGAAGTAGATGGGCAATAAAGTAATGAAATAATAAAAAGACAAAACTATACAATATATACACAATTGTAGGTTATAGACTAAATCAAGGAAGTGTTTTAAATATATATCATTATCTAGTAGCTCAATATTTCACCATCTAGATCTCTCAGAAAGAATGTATGTTCCCCAATCTAGCAGTCAATGAAATAGGGATCCATCCACAAGGCATTAAATTTTTCATGCTTGCATTTCTCCTCATGCTTGTTATCCCAAAGTAAAACTAGATCACCTACTTGAAAAGTAATTGGAGTGACCTTCCTATCAAATATCTTATTTATATTTTCCTTGAACTTAAGGTGTCTCTCATGAGCTTGTCTTCAAATTTGATCAAACTCAGTAATCTGGTTCATCAACCTCCTAGGTCTAGCTTGGCAACTTTCTCCTCGTCATCTTTTAGTTGATGCATGAGTTGATAGGATGGCAACTACAAATTCATAGGCAAAACTGCTTGAACTCCATAGATAAGCATAAAATTTCTTTTACATAAATCTCTCTTATGCATAATACTATCAACCTACAAGTCAAACCTTAGTTGTTCACCCCACTTCTTCTAGTTTGCTTCCAAAGTTCATCTAATGATTTTGAGAAAGATTTTATTACTGGATTCTGCTTACCCATTCCTTTGAGGGTTGTAATTGGAAGCATAGATCAATTCAATCCCATACTTTGTGTAAAATGCCACTAAAGGTTTATCTTTGAAAATCATGGCATTATAAGAAATCAATTTGATAAGCATACCAAATCTACAAATAATTTGATTTAAAAAAAATCCATTACTACCTAGTGTGTTGCTTTCTTTGTTAGGGATCGCTTCAACCCATTTGGTGAATTAATTAGCTACAAATAGTATCCATCTATTCCCAATGCTTAATGAATTAGTAATTTATCCAATGAAATCCATTCCCCATTACTTGAATTAGCCTTCAATCATCATGGGTTGAAAGGAAAGACAACTTGAATCTTTCATTCTCCTAGCAAAGCACTAACACTTATCACACTTTCTAACTATCTAAGCAACAACTTTAAACAATGATGGCCATCAATAACTAGCTCTTAGAATTTTATGAGCTATGATTTTAGGTGTAAAATGACCACTACACACTCTAGTATGGAAGTCTTTAATCAGGTCAGTAGTCTATTCTTATAGCACACATCTTAAGAGAACCCCATTTGGATTCTTCCATGCTGGTCCATTTTTAGTCAAGAGCTATTTTTGGGAGACAATTTTAAGAGTCCTTTGATTTTTGTCTAAGTCTAGGGGATAATTTAGATTTTTTAATTAATAGACAATGCATCTATACTATGGAGACATGTTAAACTAACTCAAAGATTCATCAACATAAATAATTATAGTGTTTACCTCAACAACTTGCAAATTGATCTCATCCATAAGCTTGGTTAGACCCATCCCTTTTGCTAACTTGATGGTTTAAATATCCATGTCATACTCTTATAACTTGTTGACCCACCTACATCTCTTTCTAGATATTTCAGTCTAAGTCAAGATGTCCTTCACCATGGTATGCAAGACAAGAAACAATATTTGAACACATAGTATAAGGCCTGAACGTCTTGACAATTTTCAAAATATTAAAAACTTGATTTTCCATAATGGTATAGTTCAGTTCAGGACCTTGCATAGCTTTGTTAAAGAAAACTATAGGCTGCTCATGACTATCTTCATTATTTTACAATAGAACAATAGCAATAATATTACATGATGCAAAAGAGAATATCTAAAATGGCTTAGTGTAATCAGGGTTGGCCATAATAGGGGTGAACTTTAATGCTTCTTTGATGTCATTGAATGCTTGCATGACCTTTTCCTCCAGCTTGATAGTCTGGTCCTTCTTCAGTATGGAAGTAATAGGCAGAGTAATCTCTACAAAATCAGACACAAACCTCCTTACATAGTTAATTTGTCCAAAGAAAGACTGAATTCATTTTTTTGACTATAGGATAGGCACTTTGTCAATGGCTTCAACCCTTCCAGGGCCAATCATGACACCATCAATGGATACTATATGTCCTAGAAACTTGGCTTTTTATGCTCTAAAGTGGCACTTATTCATATTAAGTGAAATGACAAACTCCCTACATTAGATCAACACTTTTTCTAGATGCTTCAATTGTTCTTATATAGTCTTCGAGTACATAGTAATGTCATCCTAATACATAACTATAAACTTGTTAATTATCCCTATAAAAGTGATGCCCATAGCTTGCTAGAACATTGAACTAGCATTAATCAACCCAAAAGGCATCCTCATATATTCATGTGTGCCCTAAGGCATTATGAACATGGTCTTGGGTCTCTTAGATTCTTTCATCACAACCTGATTGTATCTGAAGAAACTATCTAAAGTAGATAACATCTCTAATCTAGTAACACTTTGCACTAGGTTTTCCATATTGGGCAAGGGATAATTATCTTTCAAAGAATATTTATTCAAAGTTTGAAAATCCACACACAAGCAGATGTCACCATTTTTTTTGTACAAGGACTAAATTCATAACCCATAATGAGTTTCTAATGGGCTGAATGATTCCATCATCCCTCAACTTCTATGATTCATCCCTCATCTTGGTGGCCAATATGGGGCTGATGGGCCTCTATTTATACCTAAAAGGCTTGCTATCAGGCTATAATGGGATGTCATGCTAAAACAAGTCTTTCATATATGCTTTCATCTCTAAATAAGACCATGATAAACAATCATGGTACTTTCTTAGTAGCTTCATGTAAACTTGCTTCTCAGCTACACTCAGGTGAGTACCTAACCAAACCTTTCTCGGCTTCTCATGAGAACCCAAGTTGCACTTAGTCACATCTTTTGAGATAAATGAATATCTTGATTTGATTCTATCAACTCCATCAAAATATACTTCTAAACATATCAATCCTCTGGGGAGCATGTTTGTCTTTAGCTAAATAATATCTTTCCCAAACAAGGTTTCCTTTCCATCACAAACTTGAACCATGGATTCCAAGTCTATGATTTGATCATGGAACTTAGATTCACAATTTAGAAACCTTCTAATCTGATCATCATCATAAAATACTTGCTAATGATGAACATTGTCTAAGGCCTAATAAGCACCTCCACTTGGTGGTGATAGTGAGGGCTCATATTTGCAATATCAAATTGAGAACCTAACCCTATGAGTCTATTAGATTCTTAGTTGAAACTTCTATCATAATAAAAAATGTTGAATGAATCAAAAAATTTAAGCAAATCCCAACAACATTTTGATATTATTTTAACCTTTTATTCTTATTGGCATAAAAATTATAGATCTGCTTAACCACTAACTCAGAATCACCCTTGACAATCAAACTTTTATTTTCATATTCACAGGGAATCCTTAAACCAAGTAAGAATGCCTCATACTCAACAATATTATTTGTGAACTCAAAGGATAGATGAAAAGAAAAAATGAAACATTTACCATTGGGGGCATAAAAAACAATCGTAGCTCCATTTCAAAGATTGGATCAAGCCTCATCAAAGCACATCCTCTAAACTGCTCCTTCATTGTTAGGGTCAACATCAAAAATAGTAGGTTGTTCACGAGTATCAACATTTGAAATAAAGTTACCTAATTCAACATCTATGTACAATACTTCATTAAGAGCACATTTTATATCTTCAATTACATGTAGCATCTTCAGCTCTCTATAAAGTTTAACCATCTTACCTTCCAATAGAATGGTGGCATAATACAAATCCATCTATGCACTTCCACCCATACTAGCAACCCATTTACATGATAGCAACAACTACCACTTAGGTGGGAAGTCCACAACTACCACATCCATATTCAAATACTTACCTAGATGTACTTCCAACTACACTACCAATCCCTTGACTTGTCTAATGACAGAAACCTCTTATGAGTCCATGGCATAACACATACAAAAATCTGATGTAATTCTAACTTTGAATTCATTTAGGACACTCAAGGGCATCACATTGCAAGAAGCTCCAAGGTCAAACATACAATATTAAATAATTAGACCATTGATCAGTAGGGTTTTATGAAAAAGATCCACATTCAATTGACTTTCTACAAGTACAATCCCCAAATAGAACTCTAGGGTGGGTTTAACAACCTCTTCTAATTCTTCATCACTTTTCAGGGGTGTTTAGGGTAACTCAATTTCATTTGCAATTGAATTCTTACTGAATTCCAAGTAATCAAATGCTATCTTCCTATGTTTGTATTCTTAATAATTCAATAAGTGGCATGGATATTTTAAATTCTCTCAACACTTAAGCCATATCACATATGCTATACTGAGGAGGAGTATTGGGTGGAAGGGTGATAACACCTTCAAATGGAATATAGTCACTTAAGGTCTAAAGTGAAGTAAGATGGAATGGATTTTAATCTTTAACAATAACCTTCAAAGGTGGATTTTGTCTAAACTATTATCACCCTTAGGGATATTAGACAATATGGGTACCCTATTCTTGGTTAGAGCACATCTAGGCTTAGAAAATTGGTAAACAGTTATTGGCTTGGAAGCTTTAAGGACTGCTATAGTTTTCTTAGCATCTTTATTATCATCACCTACCTTTGGATTCATAAGGATAGTGTCTTGAGGAGAAAAATCATGATATTTGATTCTCAAGTGATACTCCTTTTCTTGGGAAATTACTACATTTATTAGAAGTTGTATGTCCTCAATTGATAAAATCCCCCCATCATATTTCTTAATCATCATGGAGTGTAATAAATTGATATCATGAATGGGTAATTTATATGCTTATGTCATATTAATGTCACAAGAAAATTCAGCATTTGGGACACTTACTTTTTCAACTACAATCCATAATTGATCAATAATAATATCACTCAGCAATTCTGTGGAGGCAGTCAATTCACTTCAGGAGTTTTGATAATTGAACATCAAGATCTCATCATCAAATGATGCAGACTCTATTTCATCTATATAATCATTAATCAGTTCAGTTGTATCACATAGGGGATATGGAAGGAAACACTTGTCACACCAATCAATATCAATGTTAGAATTCATCAAATTCACTTTGGCATTTAATGGATCAGGGACTTATTTTCCAACCCTTCTATTCTAGTTTTCAAGTGTTTTTTCTTCATGTGCTGGATTATTCACTCTATCATTATTTTTATGGTGGAAATTAGGCCTTCCTCATGCTTGATTCAGATTTGGATCCCTCTCTTGACTGGAAAACATATGAGGGATCCCCTTTTCATCTCTAGCCAACTTGTAAGACATTTCTTTGATAGTAGAGGCTAAATTTTTAACAGTCTGCTCAAGATTGGTAATTTTGTGGGCTGTCTTTTCTAGATTGACCAATTTTACATTAGCGCACTTATTCATGGACTTTCTCGCATCCTTTATGTTGTTTTCAATTTGAATGTCAATATTGAATGCTAACTGTAGGTTAGTGGGGGCCTTGTCCTTCAATTAGTACGAAGTGTTCTTGTCAAAGGCATCATAGTAATTTATCAAGCATGTTATATCATTGGGCCTAATGTTTTTGGGTAGATACATAATAGCTTTGTTGAACCTTGTATTGAAGTCCTACACACACTCATTAGGGTTCTTTTTTATGTTTTCAAACTCAGCCAAAAGAAACCTTAGATCAATCCTAGCACCATACTAAATTTTAAAAACATTTTGCATCTCTTTCCATGAATCAATTCATCTAGTGAGAAGGGAATTGAACTATTCATTAATGTCTTCCTTTAGTGTGTGCACAAAAAATTTAATGCACGCGTCCTCATACTCAACCTTATAATCTTCAGTGATATTTTGAAAAGCCCTAAGGCATTGATCAACACTCACTGCATTATTCCCTTGAAAATTTAGGTGGCATTTCCTAACTTTATATGGGACTTTATTAGAATAGCCCACCATTTCATCAAAATTGATAACCCTAAATCTAGGAACACATAATGCAGGATGCTCATTCTCATCTTGATCCCTATGCCTCATGATTGGTTTAATGGGAGGTTCAAGAACAAGTGGCAAAGGGATACAAATGGGTGAACAAGGTAGAGTTTGTAGATCAAACCTGGGAGGGGATTTGGCTAGTTGAGAAGGAGCTAGGTAATACATAAGACTATAGGTTTTAGAATTGCTAGTAGATTTATGATAGTCCTCAATAATGGGGGGTGATTAAATAGTTTAAGATTACCATAATCTTGACAGCCCTTAACTATTGAACTATTCCCTATAACAAGATTCCAAACCTATCTCTCTCTTCTTTGAGGAATACTAAAAAGTAGAACAAGTTTCTTAGATGGGTAACCTTTGAAGGATGTTCTCAATCCTTCCAGCTTTGAAAACAAGAAAATACTCAAAGATAAAACTTAACAAAATATTCAAAACATGTATTGATCTTTCTTGAAACCAAGTGATAAAAATTGAAGTGTCTACTATAATCATAATTCTTGAATATAATAGTTAACAAACTAACAGTGATAGATGCTGACAACATACTTTATTGAAGTTAATGATGAAATAAAAAGCAGAGGCACTAAAATTTTCACATGTTAAAAAGGGGAGAAATCACCTTTCAACACATACTTTTAATAGCTCTTTGTAATAAACAAAGCAGAAGTCAAACTATCAAGTAACTCAAATCCTGGCACGTCCCTAATGGAGTGATATGACATTGAAGCCAAGATAGTCTGAATATAGCAAATAACAAGAAGAGAAACTTCAAACTTAAAAAACCTAAAACTCTTTGTAAGATTCCTTGGTAACACAAGTGATAAGAACTATCCTCGATAATGGCATCAACTGAGTGTTGGTTCTCAGTTGTATACCTCGTACATTTGGCCTTACACATTTGAGAGAAAATGGAAAGTAATGATGAAAAGCCCACTAGTATGTCATTGTAATCAGAGAAGGATTTGGTATCAATATTAGACTAAATACAAAAAATGAGTGAGAGGCACCTACAAAGGGTATGGTCAGCTCCCTGATACTTTTAGTTCTACCTGAACCAAAGTGAGAGGACCTATGGGATAGCTTGCTCACATGGAGAGATTCTATAATTCAAACTCCATGGGGATTATTGGCACAAAGAATAATAATTATGACCAAAATACAACCAAACTCATTCATTCCACCTGGGAAAGGTTGTCACACAAAGTAAACAAACTCTTTAGGTCATATACAAGCTATTAAATATAAATAGGCAAGGAACTGAAATCTTCATTTCAAAAGAAATTTTCAACAACATAGGGGTTGAATAAAAGATTACAATGTTGGGCTTTAAAGAAAAAAACATAGACACATGTTAAGCATGCAATATTTGATGCATTTGTAGGCAAATAACACTTATAATATGCAACATAGTGTATTATGTGTAGGCTAGGATAGGGTAGGATAAGTTAGATAATTATGAAAAAAGAAGGTGGCATGTTGGTGGCCTTCAAATAGTAGGGTATCTTGCAAGATTCATGACATCATTCCTTAGCACATATGTAGAAAAAATTCAAATGCAAGCTAGTGGGAAATACTAAATGCTCCTCAAAAGCATAGAACATATACTGAAACAAAACTTATAAAAAACTCTTTCCTATCAAATCCATAAACCTAGGGTGTCCTAATAAATTATTCAACAACATGTTCTAAAATAATGTAGAAAAGGTTTTATAACCCAAATCCATGCTCAAAATGATAACTAGTAATGAACATAAAACTAAATATTTTATCAACAATAATTGCAAAATAGATTGTTACACATCATAATTAGGAAATAGCAAAGAACCACAATCATTTTAATTAACTTGAAAAGAAATATTTAAAACGTCAATATTTCAAAATGTTGCCATGGGGACAAGCATGGTGAGATTGATTTTTTGTCAAGGGAGACATAAAGATGCTCTCAAATCTCAGTAATGGTTGTACAAGTACAACAACCACAACAAGGGAGATAAGATTTACATATAGCAATTTGTCCCAAAAATTCTTGTAGAACTTAGACTTAAATAAAATAAACACCTAAAGCAATGACTAACAACCACCTTGAATAAAGGAGAAGCCCCCTATTTATACATTTTAAATTTGGGATTGTGGGTTGCAATTTTCAAAATTGCAAAACAAAATTTCAAGTCCACCAAGATGCTTCTAGTTGAAAAATATTCCTTTGTCATGCCTGAAATCTTCATCTATTTGTAATAAACATTATAACTCTAACTGCCTCTATAAGGAATGATGAAGATTTGAAGCACATATTTTGATTTTATGGCTAGAGATGCCTTTCACATGAGTTGGAAGAAGAATATTCATGGTATAAGGTTGAACAAACGTTGTCATTATGTGAAACTGCCTGAAGATGCCATTAACCACTTACTAGCATAGTTGGAAACCCCTGATCAAATTATTTTTTTGTCATGCATGCTATGGAATAACCTAAATTTGCCATGATTCCTTAGGAATATTTTGGATCCATGTCTCTTTGAATAATTTTCTTTGGAATGGCCCACCTTGGATGTGCAAGCCTACAATTTCTCACTTATGGAGGAACTTGGACAAGCACAATAATGAAACAATGCAAAAGATAGATCATTTTACCTTTTTGCTTTTTCAGCTCCAACTTCTATTTTCACACTTTACAATTTGCACTTCTCTTTTTTACACTTCTATCTTTTCACATTTTTCAATTTCACATTTACCTTCTTTGTAAATTCTCCCTTTTATGATTTCTTTCATATTTTTTAATGCATAAATGCATTATTTTCACCTTTTGACCTCTAGAGGAAAATTTGGCCCCCTTTTGCAAATTTGCACTTGTAGTTCTCATTGTTGACTGATATTGATTGGTAGAGATGGGAGATCTAGGTGCAATTTGCACAAGTAAAAAATTATATTTTCTCCTCAACATCTCCCTAAAGCTCCTTGAGTTGACTTTTCTCCTCTTGTTATACTTTTTAATTTTTTTCTCGTTCACTTCTTTGTGCCTTGTTCTGTAGGATCTAGAAGTGGTGGTTAACATTGTAATTTGCACCTTATATTAGTGTAAAATATACATCAACCTCCTCTCTCTGCCAAACTTCTTTTCTCTTCCCTTCCATGGAATGTGGAATTGCAAGAGCACATTACACATTGCACCTTGTGTTAGTGTAAAGTGCGTGTAAGACTTCACCTTTAGCCAACCCCTTCATGTTCTCTTTTGTGGGATGTGGAGGTCCATTAGGACATTGCACTTGCCAAACATGTAAAATGATTCATTGTTTCCCTTCTCCTTCATGCACTTGCTTTTATCTTTTCCCACTCACCCATTCTTCTCATGGAATCTAAAGGTGCCAATGCACTTTGCACTTTAAGAAAAGGTACAAAGTACCTAATTGATTCCGCCTTCCACCAAGTCCCATTACCATTTCCTTTTCTTTCATGGAATGTGATATTGTAGGAACACATTGCACTTTAGGAAATTGCATTTCGGGTGGTACATCTCCACCATACTTTCCAATGAACTTTGACCCCTCATTTATTACAAGCCCCAAGATCATACCACCTAGAAAATCCATGGGATTTATGTACCTTACATAGTCAATCCTTGCCTAGGCTAGCGCCCTTTTGCCATGTGGTTGTCCCACATTCATTTTGAGTACTAAAAAAATTCACTTTTCCATGACTTAAATTTGACATACATGCACCCGTCATTTGGCATCCATGTGAATGTCTTTGATGGGTGCATGATCATCAAATTTAAGCCTTGATGGATCACCATCATGGCTTAAATTTGATGTATGTGCACCTTTTATTTGACGTCCATGTGAACATCTTTGATGGGTGTATGACCGTCAAGTTTAATCCCTAATGGATAATTACCATGGCTTAAATTTGGCATTTGTACCCTTGTCATTTTGCATTTGCATGACTGTTAATGATGTCTACATGACCATAAAATTTAATCCTTAATGTATAATGGCTGAGCATAATTTTGATATCCATGCAACCATAAAAAAATGTCCACATGGAGGTCACTCTGCTTGTTCAACTTTTTGAAAGCTTGCAGCTTGAGTCAGAAAAAACATGAAGGCACCAAACTTGTAGGAGATGTTCATAACATCCAAAATATTTATGCTATGTGACCCTTTGACCATGAGACGCTATCCATGCAAACTAAAAAAAAATGCATAAGTACACTAACTAGTCCATTTTTGTGTTTACTTTGAGCTCTACTGAAGAAGTCCTCACTCTAGCTCACATCATCAATTGAGACCTGTACAGATTAAGCATGAACCATTCATTGATAGGAACATGCTCAACACTTATGCAGCTCAGGTGAATCCCTTCAGGACTTTTTTCATCAAGCCTTTCGGTCTGAGGGCCCCTTTGTCTTCAACTTTTCTACCTTTGGTAGAATTATTGTGGGCTTTTATTTATCAGGATAATTGTTTTGAATATTTTGTCTGGAACAATTTTCCTGAAGTATTGAACTCTCTTGGACATTTATCTCGTATCACTTTAGGCTTTGATATTTTTGTCTTTATCAAGATCATTATTCAAACATTTTTTATGATACAATTTCCTCGAAGAATTGATCTTTGTCAGGCCTTTTTGTTGTGGATATTCTGTTAAGGTAATTATTTTTAGGAAATATAGCTTTTACATTGGTGAATCTGGTTGATTTATTGAGAGGTAAATATTTTTTATAAGGTTCTTAGTAATTAGTAACCGTATGGTTAATATGGTACAATTGTTAGATGTGTATATTGTTGTAACAATAATACATCATGTATAACTTATGTGGTTATATGGTTGAGGGTTTTTAGGGATTGATATCTCCTAAATTATAGGATGACTTCTTATATATCTGTATTATGTTCAAATTTTTATTAATTAAAAGAATAGAGAGATAGAAGAATACTATTTTTGTTGAAATAATTGTCTTTGTGTTCAACTCAGCAAAGTGCATGTGTTAAATTCCTTATTTTCTCTTTAAATACCCAACAATTGTTTCAGACATTTTGTCTGCAACAATTTCCCTAAATCATACATGGGTCTTTTTACATTTATCTCGGAAGATTTGAACTTAACATTTTTGCTGAAACAATGGAATTTTGTCAGGGCTTTTTGTGCGAACAAAATACCTACAAAAAATCAGCGTTTAGACTTTTTGTAGTGGACAAAATGTCCAAAACAAATAGGTCTTCAAGATTTTTTCTAAGACTTTGGACAAAACATATAATTTCCTTGGAATTTTTGCACGAGCAAAACCCCTGAAGGAAATAGACCTTCAAAAATTTTACGTGGGCAAAATGCCCAAAGGAAATAGACCTTCAGTATACACTAAGTAAAGACCAATTTAAGACTTAGCTTGTTTAACATGAAATTCACCTTGCAAAGGAACACTAGAAAATAGGAATATCGCTAAGGATTTAGGTGTTTACACTTGACAAGGGCTCAATTAATTCAGTGTAATTTTGGGCACTAACATGGAACATACAGTGAAGAAAATTGGGTGAAATGTTTTGTTTGTTGTGATCACATAAGTTTCATATAGTGTGCTAAGAGGGTCATAAACAAGTGGTTTTGATGAAGTGGTTTATAGTTTCCACCATGGCATACTCAAACTAGATATGGAACTGCCAACATTTATTTCACGACTGAAAGCATGTTTTGTGTGATTTGGGTAATTAGATACATCTAGAACTAAAATATATTGTCATTCAAACTATGCTCATATTGCTTTAAGTGCACATCTAATGCAAAAGCAACTTATCAATATCCAACTAAGAATAAATTTGTTTTCTAGTTAAAGTGAAATTTGACCATAAACAAATGTTTCATCCAAATAATGAAGTTATTTCACTGAAGAGTGATTTTGATTCATATGACAAAGGACTTGAGACATTGCAGGCCGATTCTAAATTGCCAAGAGAGAAAATTTGGTTAATAAAAAATATCCTCAAGGCCAGATGTTAAGTCTAACATGTTCGAAGAAAAAATATCCTTTCATGGTGAATAAATTGTAATGGAAGTTGTACTTATAGTTGTATATGGCCATGAGATATCTAATGCTTTAGAGTCCAGAGAAATTCTGATTGGGAATGAATCCATGCTTGAAAAAATATTTGTACTTCCTAAATTTGATGAGTAAGGAAAATTGGCAAGTAACTTCATAAGCGCCCAGTGACAGTCTTGCAACTTTGAAGAACATTTTCATGGTGGATGCCACAAAGTCTAGAAGCTTGGGAAAAACTGAATGGTTTAATAAACATTTGAATTTTTCACCGAGGATATTAAAATGCGATAAGAAGATTTTAAAGTGAATAACATGAAATGATTTTAGTGGATGATAAAATTTCGGATCAAAACGAATTTGATGAACTTATGCATAGGTATTTTGGCCAATCTATTAATGCAGAAAGTGGCCTTGTTTATGCATTTGACAGTACAGGTAAGCTAGGAATTATACCTGAAATATCTTTAGCATCGATTATACATATTTTGTTCAAAACCAACATGTCCAAGTAGGTCTGGATCCATATGTAGGGCATACTACATTCAAATTGAGAAAGGAATATGAAGAAAGCAAATAACTCCAAACAGACACGGATGAATCACAATGTGAAGAAGGGTCCAAAATTATAACACCAATTGGCATAATGATAAGGCTGATGATACCATGAACTATGTTGCGAGCAGTGAGCTCATTTCAGATTCTTGGACGGCATGTTGCAATACTTACAAGTATGAATATTTCTGTGTGTGTGTGTGTGTGTATGTGTTTTGGTTTAATGTTTTATTTATTGTATCCTGTGGTTCTCAGAAGTCAACAGATATTTTAACAGTGATGATAAATATTTCAAAATGTATGAAATATGATGATATTGAAGACCCAAATCTTGTCCTGGTTTGTAAATGGTTTGAGGATGATTTTATTTGCATGTTTCACGGGTTTAACATCGGGAATATGGTACAAGAAGCTCAGAACTAGAAAAAAACCGTGATCTTCACTGGCCATTCATTTGGTCGGGCAATCATATCACTGTGGACGCTTTGGGCGCTGTAGAAACACCATGAAAATTCTTTGATGTGCATTGACATTGTATGTCCATTGGTGGGAGACGAGCTATTTGTAAAAACAATTGAATCATAAAAATGGTCTCGCTACTTCTGCCCTATAGTTTCAAGGTATATCTTTGTTCCCAGAATTTGCATGTGGCTTTTCAAATCATCACCCATCACCAAAGCCTTAAGAGCATCGATTTGGTACAATTCCATGCAGAGCAAGATAGAAAACCAACATCCAGTTCAAGATGGAAGCCACCCACTCTCAAGAAAGGATTCTCTGAGATTTATAAAATAAGTTATTAATGATGCTTCTCAAGTAGTAACATATGATACTCCAACTCTTATTGAGGGACCTGCTAATTTGGTAGGAGGGGCTGTGAAAGAACTAATCAAAAGGATATGGCCAGCTTCTATCGATCCAAATTAAACATAAATCATAATTAATTTTTTTTAATTAATTGATTATACAAAATAATTCAAATTAATTCATTATGAATTAATAAAATGTTATGATATATAAGTGCAAAGTCACTGAAGTAGGAAGGGATTTGGGTGACGGATAAATCATTGTGTTAGGGTTTTATGGTATGCATCTTCTTGCTTGCATCTTTTACCCATATTATTCATACTTCTAGGCTTGCTAAAATTTTAGATCTGCACACATTAACTATGCTGGTTGTGCTGCCATTTGGGCAGGTAGGGCCTATATTTATGGCTTTTCCACGCTCTACTGCATTTATTGATGTAGGAGATGGAGCTAGTGGCACCCAAGTGAGATTGAAAGTTTGTTCTGAAAGTCTATGACAAGGTAATTCCTCAGCCTCCCCCTCCCTTCCAAGGGTTTGTAATCTTGCTACTATTGTTAAATAATGTTGCAAGTGGTATGAAAATTGCTCTATCATTACTTATTTTATTTGTTGCATCTCTTCAGAGGATTACCTTCATAATTGGTTCTACAACCATTGGGATCTACTAGGTATCCATGTCTGTGGAATCCAAAATCTTACCAAAGGTTTCTTCTTATTTACCTTCAAAGAGCTCTATGAGACACAACTCATTCTCATGAAGTCTAATGTTTAGTTCCTTCACAACTAGCTTATAATTTTGTCTCTTTGGTCCCATGATTTTAAGGTTTCTAAAAATGTTACCTTTCATGTCCCTATCTAGGTTGAGCTTCCCATTCTCCCAGTTTACCTCTAGGCTTTTATTTCCTAAATTATCACTCACATACGATGCATGGATACGATTGAACTAGATAGGTGGTTCTTCCCTTACCCTAACAAGCAAGTCTATATAGAGGTTGACCTCTCTATAGAGTTGAAGGAGTTCATCGAAATGTAAGTTGGGGAGACCCTATGGTCACAAAAGGTTGTTTATTTTAACCTTCCTAACACTTACTTTTGCTATCAGGCTTCGTACCACTGCATCAAAGATTGTCCTTGTATGGGTCATCCCAAGCCTCATCATCCACCTCATCAGACCGAGAAGCCCAAATCGACAAATCAAGGTGATGCTTGGACCACAATACCCCTCAAATAGTCATCGAGACCTAACCCACAAAGCACACCCCATCCCATACCTTGGGAAGATTCTCCTCTAGTTCTCACACCCTCTTAGGGGACTTCTCTATTGCCCCCTACCAACCCAGTTTCTCTCAAAACACAAAGCATTTTTTAGGCCTCTGAGAATCTTAAATGCATATGGCTAAGGTTATCTCAACCAATGGCTCATTCTCCTAGCAGTCTCACAACCCACCTCATGGGGGTGTTGACTCTCATCAAGAGGAGTATGATCCCAAAAACCATTTCATTGCATTCCACAAAATCTCTCACCCTTATCGACATAGTAGCTTCTACAACATTGATAGATTTTAACGATGGGAAAGGGGAGCCTAAAATAGATGATCCTTCCCTATGAATGTTTTATCATGAAATTTTAGGGGTCTTACAGAGTCTACTCATAAATACTCTATATGAATTGCTTGTTAAAAGATTGGTTTTCTAGATATTATCTATCTATAGGAAGTTAATATGTCTAGCTTTCTCTCCTAGACATCCCTACACAACATTTGGATGGATGTCACCTAGATCATCATATTACATGAAGCAAGACGTAGTGGTGCTTGCATTTTAGTTACTCCTAAGGTCTCCTCCAGCATCATTGCCATGGGGAAGGACCTATCACATCAAACAATCTAGATTATTCTTGACATTGATGGCCTTCCATTTGACATTCTTAACATCTACACTTCTAATGATAGTGTTGACCACTCCCTACTTTGACAATATTTGGCAAATTGGTTACTCTTTTCATGTGTCTTATGTGTACTTATTAAAAATAATATGACTAAGAGGGGGGAGGGGGTGAATCAGTCATCAAAAAAATTCATTTAGTTCCACTTAATCATACATGAACTATTCTAACAAGCATGGACATCATAGCAAGCATAAGCATCAAATCATAAGAGCATTAAACACATGAACACAACATTTACATGAAAAACCCTCAAGGAGAATAAAATCCAATAATGAATTAAATGGACTATTGTCCTATAAGACAAACATTAACCTTTAGTGAAGTACCCACTTTACATGGAGTACCAATCCCAACTAGCTCAACACCAACTTAGCTAGACTTTAACAAGTACCCACTTGTAAGGAGGCAACAACCCCTTAGATGACTCAGCACTAACTCAGCCACCTAATTATTTGATCACTTTTATAAATACTTATTATTTCTATAATAGATGATGATCTTCTCTTTTGGCTCTTCACTCACTTTTTTCCCTCTTAAACTAGCCTTCAACCTTCTTTGCTCAACTAGCCCTTTCCATGGCTTAATTAGGTATTCTGACCTTGACCCTCGTATGCAAAACCTCTATTAGATTTTCATTACACTTATCTAATGTTATGGATGACCTTATTTTACTCGCTAATGATCTATATCATTCTCTCATCCTCTTTTGTTCATACCCTCTAAGCATTCCTAAATAGGCATAAACTGCCTTAATTTTATACAAGTCACTTGATCATATCCTTCTTAGTCAGCCACATATTCAAATCACTTAGGTCAACCACTAATAGGTCTTATAATATTAAAATAACATTACTTAATCATGAATCAATCAATACATTAGGTTGGCCATAACTCAATTAGCCCTTACTCCTTTTTTAGGCTTAATGGAGACCTTATAAGTCTTCTTAACAACACATTACCTTTTGATCTTTCTTGAATTATATAAAAACACCTCACACGGTAAGAACACATCATATACAGCTCTAATAGACCTTATCCAAAACTAATTTAGGTCTGTTACACCTTTTAGGTCCAACCACCATTTGAACCCTTTCTCAAATTATTGTTCATAAAATGCTTGTACATATACATAAACTTTCTCTAGAACAACTGAGGCATATACTAAATTTTATTAAAAAATCATAGAAAAAAATCACATATTCAAAAACTTCATGACCTCAAGGTCATAACAATTTTTATCTGATGCTTCAACTTAGAGTAAACAAGCTCAACCTATTCTTTGTATGATGTTCACTCATAACTACCAACTAACTTCAAAACACAGTTAAGAAAACATGAACATATGACATATGATTGAATGAATTTAAGATATTTTAATGCATGAACAAGATATTATACCATCCTTAAAATAATATCAACAAATCAGATCATGAGCTCTATAAAGAACTATTGGTCTTACAGACCAATCTATTGATCTACGCTCTCACAGACTCTACTCATTCAGAGAAACCATGTTAGCTTCAATGTTCTGACCTCTTACACTAAATTATAAGCTTCTTCAAAGCATGGATAGATTATTCAAGACCTAAAAAACATCATCATGCACTTCAATGTTTCACTCTTACATGAAAAAACATCAGGAATCATATTTTCACTTCAGCCTAATTTTATTATTGTTTGCACCATTAGGTCTATTTAGCAACTAGCCAACTTAGATCACTAAATTTTCACACTTGAGTTCTAGAACTTGTATATAAAGCTTCATGCACAAAAACTACAAGTCTCACTCTTTGATCTTTATCCACTTAGCAACTTTGACTTGGGAAACTCTGTATGCTACAATAATTCTCTAAAAGATAAGAACTTTCCTATAAGGTCTACTCATTCACCTGAGAAACCAATTACACCTAGAGATGCCTGGGAGAGTTGAATTCAACCTTCAATTACTTGTCTATCCATATCAAACCATGTTGAGCTCTTTAGAATAAGATATTCAATATCAAGTCATTGTTAGGGTTTTATGAGGGTTTAGAGCATCTTCCAATCTTAGTTCCTCTTTCCAAAAACCAATTCTTGGAACTTTGATCTAGAACTATTTCTCATCTACCATGAATATCTTATAGTCTCATGCATATGTTGTATGTTCTAACATGTAATTGAAAAACTTTTTCGGGTAGATAACTCTTCATTCTATGCACTTGAGAAACCTTGAAACACTATTTCAAGCATTTTCTTGTAAACCATGATTTGAAACTTCATGCACATTCTTAAAACAACTTAAATCAGCTATGTCAATGTTCAACTACTCACCCATGTCATGAACATTGATCCTAATACTTTATCTAGCCACCATATTTCTTCTTGCTTTTTAAGCCTTGAGCTACAAGTCTTATTAGGCATTGAATTTGATCTTCTAGCCACACTGTGGGCTTCACCTTGAAACTCTCATGTGATCCAATTCCACTTGTGTATGCTCAAACAACCTCATTAACTCACTATTCTTTAGAGCTTCTTACAAATCTTCAGAGCTCAACTAAATATCTTCATAGTATTTTCATAACTATATATACAAATCTTTAGATCTAACCTTATAATCATTTTCAAGGTCCTCAACACCTCATGTACAAACTCAAAAAACATCTCTCATGCTCAAACACTATCAAGTATTCTTCAAAGCATTCTCATCTTTGTATCTCATTTGGAGCATCTTCAAAGTTCACTCATTTCATCATGCTACTTACATATATTATCTCACAAGGTCTAGACAAATTATTACAAGATGATTGATATTTTTTATACTAACCTGTATTTACTCATTTTGTTCTTAATGATATTTCTCAAATTAATATTATAACATTCTTCAAACAATACTCTCACATCACTACTTTCATACAACAATAACACTTATTACACTAGCAACAAAAATTATTCATACACATACCTCAAAGCATACTTGATCATGCATCTTCACAAGTACCTTTGACATCAAGGACATTAGTTTAACATCAATGATAATATATTGACATCAATGACAACACTTATTCCAAAACTCAATAGTCAATGATAATTCTTAATAACCTCCTCCTTAATCAATGTTAATGTCCAATAGTAGTGACTTCAATATGATTAAACACCCCCAAGATAATGTTGGGTCCCTCCTTATGCATCAATATGTTGGAAACTGTGAGGCTTGGTACTATTTAAAAAATAAATTGGGTATAGCAAACCCTCTTCTACAATGGAAACAATTTAATACCACATCTTGGTTTACGTGGTCCAACTACCAATTTGGGGATTACTGCATGCTCAAATAGATTGACCACTTTATTATTTTAGAGAAATTTTTTTTGGCTTTTACATCATTGATGGTCATCCTATCGACATACACTTAGGTATTTTTTTCAAACCACTCACCCATCTCTAGCAAAGTGTAATGGACCTCCAAGTAGTATAATGTGCCACATAATCATTTTATTCTCAATACCTTTATACTGAGTCATGATGGTACCATCTGACTTCTCTAGTAGATCTGGAACCTAGCCCCATGGATCCAATATGATGCCATCTATATTGATTGGTAGAATGAGGTTATTTTACACTACACCTCCTTCCTCCACCACCATGATAAACATGTTTCTCAAATCTATAGGTATACTAAGGAAGCCACACTTAATGCGTTCAAATTGGTCTCTTCCTCCCTCAAGACTGATCCTTTCAACATACTTGCATAGATTAGATACCTCTCTCAAACACCACCTCAAGGTGGCAAATAGTCAAGTAACTAGAGGTGCCTAGTTTTATGCTTAACTGCATTAGCTCAAAATTTGTGGCAAAGCTTCCAAGAAGTTCTTGAAAACATTGAAAACCAAGAAAGCTCATGGGAAAATTAAATCCATTTAAGTGGATCAATCCTAGCTTACCTCCTATTCTTATATCTCCTCAGACTTTCTTAACCATTATAATCTATTTTTACACACCCAACCTTTTATGATTGAGCGGTCCCAATTTCTTTAGAATTACCTCGATGTGGTGCATTGCAAAATCAAACCAGCCAATCAACAACACTATCATGCCCAACTCATCTTGTAGGAGCTTATAGAGGCTTTAAACTATACGAGAAATGATAAATCCCCTAGACTTGATGCCTTTTGTTATGAATTTTATAAATTCACTTCGGAGTTCATTGGTCCTGACTTGTTACATGTCTAAAAATAAACCTTGTAAAATCAATCTCTTTAGACCCATAATCAATTAAGGTAATATCAAATTTATTGCCAAAGTTGAGGATCTTGAACTCTTCACCAAATGGAGGTCAATAACCCTACTCAATCTCTCTTAAAATATTCTCTCCAAAGCCCTCACCAATTGTGCTTGGCTAATCCTATTGACCATTGTTTGACTAGCACAAATAGGATTTATTAGAGGAAGTTATATTTTGGATAATCTTATTATATTCTAGAAGGTAATGGTTTAGGCCCACTCCTCTCTTCAAATAATTGTTTTTCTTAAATTAGATTTTGAAAAGGAATATGATAAGATTGAGTGGCATTTTATTCTTGCCATGCTCAAGGCTCTTGGCTTTGGCCCTTATTTCATTTATATATAACTTGGCATTATGTTACCCGATCGCATCTCTCAACTCACCAATGGCCATACTATAGATGACATCTTCCTCATTCTTAAAGATCAAGATGCCATTTTTATTGAAGTTATTTAATGCCTAGATATATTTTGTTTGGTTTCCATCTGTAGACTTTAATAGAAAAAAACCTAGTGTTTTCATCAAAGCATGATGTTTTTGCCTCAGTGGCTTCAGAATTTTAATTGGCATTATATTTATTTGGGGGGATAATTCAAGTTCCTAGGAATCCCCTTTACTTTTGATAGCTCACCATCTGAGCTTTGGAAATATGTACTCAATAGGATTGAAAGGAAGATTGAGTATTGGATAACCAATCCCCTTTCTCTAGAAAGAAATTTTTAGAATTAAACCAAGATCTTGGATTTCACTCATGTTTACTATTCCTCTTTGTAGGCCCCTTCTAAAACCTCTTATGATAGTATACTTAAACAAATCTGAGATTTTCTCTATGTCAATTCTAACAAGGCTCAAGGTTTTTATTGGGTGGCCAAGGATTTTTGTTCTTTTCTTCAAGATAAAGGTGGCATGGACATCATTGACACCTACTAGAAAAGTATGACCTTATATTCTATATGGGTTATCAATCTACTAAGGGCAATGAATATTAAAAAATCTATGTCTAATATAATATCTCTTCAAGCTGTCTCTATGGTAAAACAAGTTGGTAGATTATTGACATTCAATCCCTCCTCATCACTAATGTGCCTATTAAGATTATAAGCTCTTTTGTAGTCAAAATTATATGGAAGAATTTCAAATAAGTCAAACCCCACTTGAAGTGGGTAGGGGATGGATTTCACATAAGGTTATATTTAAATAATCATACTTTATGGTGGTCTCTTATTCTCACTAATTATTCCATTCCCCTGGCTTAATTACCTAGTATTAAAGATCTACAATTATTCTGTAAAGGGATCCACACTATCTATAGTTTGGTTACCTCAAGAGACTAGATTCCCTAGCGTACTTTTTTTAAAAAAAAGTTTCAATTAAGTAATGTTGACTTAATTTCCATCCTTCACATTTAAGAATTACTCCTTAATGTTATGCTTCATAATCCTATCCTACAGCATCCTAAGGCCTTGTGAAAAGATTGGAGGTGCAACTATGATACTCACTTTAAAAACTACTTTGTTGGGCTTCTTTATTAAGTGACGAGTATGTTATCTCTAGGTCTTGACAAGCTCAATAGGTATTGGGGCCTTCAATCCTCTCCTAGTACTTGGCTTGCCTATTTGACTCATGTGTGGTACCTTGGCCTAAAGCCTATGCTAGCTCATTTTGTGGTTTTCAAACTTACCAAGGGATCCCCCTCAATGTAAGGCTACTCCACCTCCACATTCCCTAACCCTTTTGTCTAGATTGTATGTATCCAAAATATTTCAAACATCTATTTCAATTTTGTCCTAAATCTCAATCTACATAGCAATGGATTCATTTTTTATTCTAACCTTATCATCTTGAGTCTTTCTTTTGATGTCAGGCACTTTTTGGGGACTTTTCTAATTATCCATCTTCTATTTCCTTTCTCTAGTAATTCTTCCATGCTATCATCCTCTTTCATCTTTAAAAATCCATAAATAATTCTATTTTTAATCATGATGCCTATAGAATTTCATTTTTTATTAATGAAAAGGTTGATGTTATTTCATTGGTTTACTTGCAGATTCAAGCTCCAATTAAGAATATTACATTAGACCTCCACTAGCTATAGGATCTCCATGACCATTATGGGAGTGTTCCATGCACTATGAGTATAATTATGTCAGATAGCCCAGTCAGTGATCCCCCACCACCTCCTCCCAAAAGGCATAGAAGCAAAAGTCGATCTTGAAATAAGGACCACTTTTTACCTCTCCCTCCCCTAGGGGTGGTTGGATTTCTCATGGAAATTCTAGTGTTGGTCCTTCACAATGGTCGCCGATGAGCATTATTATTCTCGCACAACCCATTGATGGTTGACCTATCATAATTCATGATTACCCACTGAATTGCTAGAATGCTTCAGAAATTCCTAATGTAGAACCGCCTACTTAGTCAACACTTATTAAGGATGACCCTCTGCCTCCACCTCTTGGGGTAGTGGCATGTGCTTAATTTTCTAGTTGGTTATTTGTAGTTTCTCTTGTCATACTCTGACCAACTTTTTTTAATGTTTTGAGCTGATTTTATCTTCCAACATGGATTATGGGCCATGATCTGTTCATCTAAATTACTTTATAATATTCTATAATTATGTATTGTTGTTTAATATAATGTGAAGTATTCCAATAGTAAATTCACTAAAGTATCAACTTGAGTTGGTTTGGATTGAGATTAGGGCAACTTAAGTTAAAAAATAGTTGTATAACTATTTGAGAGAAAATGTGTTATAAAAAAGATATGATTATCTTTGTAAAAGGTTGAGATTTTTTCTTCCTCTCAGGTATGAGGAGGAGTTGTTACATCTTTGTATTGAGTTATTCATTTTTAGATAATATTGTGATTAAAATGTAAATAAATCTATAAGATAAATTGATTTATTCATAGGTTTTTATTATTTATTATTTGTAGAATCTATACTACATTTTATGAATAAAGAAATCAATTAAAATTTTGTGCTTTCTAGATTGTGTAAAATTTACTTATTTTGTAAAATTTGTACTAGAAATCCTAAAAATAGACTTCATGTTAAATATACACCTAATATGGTTTGATTGAAGACTTTGAACTTTCATATAATCATTCATGTTATTTGCCTTAGATTTCTATTCATAATACTAATATGAAGATTTCAACCCAGACTTTTAATGCTAAATAAAACCTTATCTTAAAGAGGAAATAGAATCTTTGTGTTCATTTCCAACAAATATAGATTATTTACATAGCTTTATCTTGAAGCCCATTTAGTGATGTACTTCATTCATCTAATTGAATTCTATTTTTGTTGACTTTTTGAAGATATAGGTCTCCATTGTTGAACTATCCAATTCATTCCCTTTATTCTAGATTATCTAGGTAGGTTTTTGTGTTTACTCTGTTATTGATTTCCCATTCTTATGTCTATTTCTATCTTTCCCATTTCTTCTATTTTTGCTTCCTTTTCATACTTTTTGGTAAAATTTACCAAAAATTCAAAATCCCCCATAATACAAGGAAGCTTCCCCTCTCAAATGTAGAGGGAAATCATGTTTAAAATTATGTTTTCTCTAATGATGTAAGTTTCATGTTGCATTTATTGGGTGAGTCACAAAAACAGTATGAGAAAGCACTATGACATAAAATATTTCCAATAGGCTTGAATGACTCCAATGGGGATTGTGTTTCCTTATGCAAATAATTTTTAAACATTTCAAGGAACCTCCTATGGAATGGAGGTTGGAGACACTGTTGAGAATAAGTACCTAGTACTACATATTTCTAATTAAATAAATGATGTTGGTTCACCCCAAGCCTAATGTTATTCATTTCCATGGGGAAATTTTTTTAGTCCATTGTCTTTGCCCCAATATAATGAGTTACCTTCAAGATCAAGAAAGACATTTCTAAAGTTTTTTGGATAAAATTATCAAGATGAAAATGATCATATCCTTGTTTTCATAGTGTCCTACAACATCTTAGGAGTCATATGCAAAGATGTCAATATGAGACCTTTTATTAAAACTCTCACTAGACCTATTGTTGAATGATTATATCACCTAGAAAATGGATGTATGATGAATATAGACTCCTTGAATAATAAGTTCTTGAATAGATTAAAACTAGTTGTGGACATGTGTGCATTGTTTTAATATTTATTCCAAATTCAAAATAAATAAGAACATATGAGAGAATTTGTAACTTGCTTCAATAAATTGTTGATATTATTTTCTCAAGTTGATCAACCAAGCCTTGATATCCAAATTTGTGTCTTTATTAGCTCTCTACATCTATAGATCATATTCATCTTGATGAGGAACAAAGTGAATGATATAGAAGCTTCACAACAAGAACTTGTTGACATTGAAAATGACATTATTTTACTTGTAATTTTGTAGAACAAAGTTTCAAAATATATTACAAACATTTTTGGTGGTGAAGAAGTAGTAGAACCTAATATGATCAAGAGATCTCAACATTCAAAACACATTTTTAATAAGCAAACTTGTGATCAAGCATGTCAAAACTTTAATAAATAAAAATAGAAAGTGTTTCCTATCATGTATGATTGTTTTATCATGGAAGAAGGTGAATCATTGGAAGAAAAATAAATTAATCAAAAAACAAATTAATAATTTAACTCCCCCTTCACAATGAAGAGATGTTTCTACCTATTTCATAAGATTGCTCAAACCTTACAGTTCTAGTCAAAAATGAGTTAACCAAGGGAAAATTGATTAAACTAATTATTTATAATGAAGAATATCCCTCTTATTTCATAATGGAGAACTCAGTGGTTAAAAGTGGAAATTTTCTTAATTATTCTATCTATGTTACATTTTATAAGAGTTATCTAAAGTATTTAGATCTAAAGCAATCAAAACTACATAGATTGAAGATCATAGTCATGCTGAGATTGAAAGCAAAGAAGATGTGAAGACAAAACAAGAAGGATGGTTCCTAATTTTAATTTCAAGAGAAATGAAAACCACTAAATCAAATAATTTTATGAAGATGATGATAATGATTCACTTAATGATGAAATTATCTTTATTGTGCAAATCAATTTAGCCATGGATACCTTCAGTTGATTCATTTCAAAAGATAATCCTATTTTTGTTTTGGCTCAAGAAGAGATATGTAGCACACATTTTTATGATTTTCATCTTATATCTAATAATGCATTCAAAGCCATTCACTTAGACATTGAATAATTCCAACATTGTTAAAAAATGATCATAGAAAAATGGAGAACTTGAAATGATAATTTTTAAAAACATGAATACATTGTTGATCTATTTATTCAAAATGGAGAACTTGCAATGATAATTTTTCAAAACATTTATACAATATTTATTTGTTCATTCATGATCATCTCAGTATGTACAGTAACTATAAGTTCATCTTCCTTCCACTTACTTGGTCACTACTAGTGAATATATTAAGGCTTGATCAGTCATATTCATTATTCCAAAAAGGTAGTACTTCTCCCATCTATTTAATGGGTTTTTATAGTCTTCTATTTTCCTTTTCTACCTGTAAATAGTTCTACTTTCCCCATTTTGAATTTTTTTTTGTTCTTATTTTCTGTTCAATGTGTGTGTGTGTGTGTGTGTGTGTGTGTGTTGTTTATAATACATGTAACAACTTGTTCATTATTCTCCTCATTCCACATGTTGGTATTTTTACCGACACATGATTTTAGCTCTGCTCTCTACTTTAAAACTCTTTGTGGACAACCACATGACTTACATAGATGTAAAAATAGCCATTACTTCATAATGGATGTAAGGATAACATTTTCACGAGATGTATGATCATTGTTTGATGGTTTATTGTTTGCCTCTGTATTTATTTGAATACCTAATTTGAATACAAATGAGTTGGACATATCTAACCCTATGCCAATACTATAGTGCAATCCTTCTTTTTTTGGAATTATATGCATAAAAAAGCATTGAAGCACTACAACAAAGTGGATATCCAAGTTTGGTTATTTGAAAGTGTATTCAGGATATTTGGAATTTAGAGTCATAAAGATGATGAGAGCGATATAAATATTTGTTCCTTGTACATCATAATGGATAATTAAATCTTTTCATGAATATTTTAAAGTGAAGAAAAAAATGCAAATTATTGTAAACATATGGTATGGTCCAGTAATTCATGTTCATTTCTCATACATTTGAGAGTGGTGATCTAGATGTTAATTAGTCAGATCGAGATATGCAAAAAATTTGAAGCAGGTGATGTAGCCCAGTAGTGTGTTCATTTATCATAAGATTGATAGTGGCTAACAAGATATCATTTGTCCAAATCAAGACATGAAAATGTATGATATACATTATTTTCAAGAATCTACAAAAATAAGGCACCAATCACCAAATATTCTAATGTTATCCTACATTTTGTTATGAAATGTGGTCCCATAGTAAGAGCCAAATTTTATCGTAAAATTTTACATTTTGAGACAACACCCCCAATTGCATTCCTACAAGTGATTGGAGGTGTTTTAAAGATATGGATAGTTAAATTTTTTAGATTTTAAGAGATCATCTCCATTTCCCAATGGACATGGCAATTGTCAACCAAAATTTGAAGCTCTAAAATTCTTTAATTTGTGCATTGTCATGTTCTTCAAGCTAGAATTCCCAATAAAATAAGGAGGAGACTAGCAAATAAAAGCACTTCACTCTTAATGGATGGTGTGTGTTCACATACCTCAAATCTATTCACCTAGATGAAGACCTCTATGAAAGTCCATATATATTCAATGCATGGAGATGGAAAGAAAAAGATCTGCTAGAGAGTAGTTTAATTCCATTTGCAAGAAGCCACATAATTTATCGAGGCCTTGAAATTACAAGACTTCAAGATTCTATATTCTTGCATTTACTAGTGACTCAATATAGTTAGAGGCAAAATAAAATTTATGTGTACATGTTTCTTTGTTGGAGATAATTAAATGAGAATAACATGTATTACAAATGATACTAGTATACCATCAGTAGTTGAGTATGGAACATCTCCTGGAATATATACTTCTTTGGCAAAGGAAGAAAATACTTCTTTTTCTTACTTAGTATAAAAATCATTTAAATATATATTAGTGGCTTCAGTCTGACCTTTCAAGAGTAAATAGAACTTAGAACACCATAAGTTTTTTTTTTCATCCATGCCCCTTGGTATAATAACAATTCTGCTCATCAGGGTAAGGGTGAAGTCACAAAGAAAGGGATGGAGTAGGTACTTTATGTTGTAAAAGTTGATGTTACCTCTACTTTTCATGTCCATGCCTATGAACACTTTTCTCAAATTTACATGATTGCAACCAATCCATGTGTAAATTTGCATATAACCGTAGGCTATGGAAGAAGTTCATAAATCCTGCCTAAATTTTCTTGGACTCACAACCTCAATGGTCACTATTTCAGGAAGAAATACTTGGAAACGGAGAAATTACAATTTACAATGAAACTCATGGACGTTGGAGTTGACATCATAATGGTGATCTAGTGAATAAATTATATCAAATGAAGTCTTCCAAACTTTCAATCTCAATTTTAAAAGGAACTTTTCAAAGTCCGGGTAAGTTTTTAAAGCATTCCTCACAATGTTCAATGACTTTTTAAAGCCCAAACTTATCTAAAATGAATTGCAACGGTTCGTTTCAATGATGAAATGTTGTAACCAGCAGGTCAATAGATATTCTTCAATTTTCAATGATGTTATTGCTAGGACCATGGTTTTGATGAATCTAATTAGTAATGTCAAAACGTAAATGGGATCGGAAGGAGCAGTTTACAAAGCAAATTGATGTCCCCAAGCCTGAATCTTTGTACAAAGTTTGAAGAGTCTTCCACAGAATTTTCAAACACATTCTTCCACAGATCAAGTTTTCAAATTGTTAAAAAAAGGTTTCCTGACCAAGCAAGTCTTCATTCAACGGTTCTGTCTTTTTCAAAAGTCATTTTAGTAAGTGGTATTGAATGTAAAATGGCCCAATTTTTCTCTTTGGCGATTTCAAAGGTGGCCTAAAATATGAAATGGATTTAGAAGCCTGCCTTTTGTCTTCAAAGCTCACAATTAAAATGGTCTTCACTCAACGGTCTAGCCAATGGTTTAAAGGGTGGCATATTATACAAATTGGTTTTCTTGAGCTCGCTTTCAGTGTAGCAGCTTCTCACCATCATTGAATGGTTTTCACCTCCATGGAAAACTGGTTTTTAAATCTTCAAACTGGTCTATATATCCATTCAATGACAGTTTTAAACAAGTAGAAAATGGTTTCAATGTGTTAAGTCATGTACACGTCTTATATCTCTATTTAACCGTAAGCCTAGAAGTGTAACATCCTGATGAGTGGGTCTCAAAAGGAAATTTTGTAAGGTTTATTGTTATTTTCTAAAATCTTTGAACCCTCCAGTTGTCATGAAGTCTTACACAACCATCTTTAGACTGCAGACTTTAACAATACATTTTACAATGTAAAATAAGCTTCAAAAGCTCGCAAACCAATTCCGGATTCCAGAAAACATATCAAATTCAGTTGAAAGCGGATTTTTTTGAAGTCTATTTGCAAACCCATATTTTTAAGATTTTTTTTACGATGTCTACTGAGCTTATAAATCCCCCAGATATCTAAACAGACTTCAAAACCTATCAAAAGAAGTTTACTGTGGAATTCTCAAGCCCATTTGGCAAAATACGATTTCCAAGAATACATTTTACAATGCAAAATGGATATCCAAACCCCACACGTTGAACTTATTAGTTAGATCTTCAATTTGAATGTATTTCTCATGACCGCGGACTTTCAGAAAAGGGCTTTGAAGACTCAAAATGTAAAACAGGTTTGAATAACCTGTTAAGCAGTCATGTGATTGCAAATATGACTGTCGGTTTTGTATATAATATAGTTGTATTAACCTGTGTTCTACAAATGGATATTGCCATGGTTGATTATGTCGGTGCAAGGGTGGTTGGTATGGGATCGAATGCAACATTGCATCAGTATCATCATAAAAAAATAATGGTGCCAATGGATTCTACATGCCATAGTACAAATATGAGGTGAAAGTCCAATGAAGAAAATAAGATATTCAAGGCAGAAAGAACGTTTTATGCAATTTGGGTAATTAGATGTCTCGGGAAGTAGACTATACTGTCATCAAACTTTGCTCAGATTGTTTTTAAGTGTGCATCTGATGCAAAATTACCTTCCAAATATGCAACTAAGAATAGATTGTTTGGCCAGACTAATGTGAAATTTAAGCTCAAACTAATTTTTCATCCAAAGAAGGAAGTTGTTTCACTGAAGAGTTACTTTGATTCATAGAACAAAGGAATTGAGACATTTCAGGCCAATTTTGAATTGCCGAGATGGAAAATTGGTGAATAAATGCCTTCCTCAAAACCAATTGTGAATTTCAACATGTTGGAACCAGGCATCCTTGCAGATATTGAATAAATTGAAATGGAAGATGTACTTATAGTTGTGTATGGCCATGAGATATCTACTACTTTAGAATCCATCGAAATTCTGATTGTGGTTGAATCCGTGCTTGAAAAATTACTTGTAACTCCGAAATTCGATGAGTAAGGAAAATGTGAATGTAACTTGATAAGAGCCCAGTGACGGTCTTCCAACTTTGAAGAAAATTATCACGGTGAATGGCACAAAGTCTAGAATCACGGGAAAGAAGGATTGGGTTATTTAACATTGGAATTCTCCACCGATGATTTTTAAATGAGATAAGAAGATTTGCAAGTGAATAACATGAAATGCTTGTACAGTGGATGATAAAATTTGGGACAAAATTTGATTTGATGAACTTATGGATAGGTATTTTAGCCCATCTATTAATGCAGAAAGTGGCCTTGTTTATGCTAATGACAGTACACGTAAGCTAGGAATTATACCTGAAAGTATATTTTGTAGTGATTATACATATTTTGTTCAAACCCAACATTTCCAACTAGGTCTGAATCCATATGTAGTGCATACTACATTCCAAATGAGTTAGGAAGTTGAAAAAAGCAAAGAATTTAAATAGACACAAAGGAATCATAATTTGAAGAAGGGTCAAAGCATTACACCACCAATGGACTGTTGGAAGTGGAGAAGGAGTTATACAGTCCAGGACCTAAGCTTTAGACTAACCCTGAAGATTTATGATAGTGCTAGAATTGCTTGAATAAACAAGCTAATAAACTTACTAAAAACATAGAATATAGAGGAGGCAGATAATAGAAAATAAAACACTCATTTGCATATATTATGGTTGCTTTAAAAACTCTATTGCATTCATCTATTAACAACTACAGCTGTATACACAAGAACTCCTTGCAAAACTCACAAAAAAACTTGTTATATTTTGCCTTCTTATTTGCTCGATGCTGCTCTATTTACTGTGCTACGTACTCTGTTTTTTCCATTATATTAATCTGAATAGACTTCTTTCTTACTGTTGTCAGCAACAATATTCGTCCTACTATTGTTTTCCTTCTATTCTCCTTTTTGTCTTTTTTTCTCTCCCCACAGAGTTTGTTGCTGCATTCTCCAAGCTCTATTTTTTTGGTCTCTTCTAATTATTGCTACGTATTTTCTCCTACTCCTTTTTCTCACTCTACTTTTTTCCTTACCTACCTCCCTTTAAAATGGCACCCAGTAAAACGATTTCAAATTTTCAAAATTCAAAATGGCTATGTATTAAACATGTTTGGTGAAAGCAGTTGCTACAGGGTATCAGGGGCTAGGATGGTGGTAGATGAGGCCAAGATTATAACATTTTTAACACCCCCCTTAATCTTGACCTTTTAGAGCCAACGTTATTGCATCTATGATCTCTAATATCTCTCTTAAATGTTGAAAAATATCCTTTGGTAAAGGCTTAATAAATATATCAGTTAGTTGTCAATTTGACTTACAAAACTTAATCTTTATTATATGATTTTCACCTAACTCTCAAATGGAGTGATATATGATTACAATTTGTTTACTCCTACCATGAAATACAGGGTTTTTTGACAATGCAATGGATGATATATTATCACAATGGACAATAGAAGCTCCTTCTCCTCATACAAATCTAAAATTATACTTCTTAACCATATATCTTGGCATGCTACTACATTGGCTACTATTTATTTTGCTTCAACTGTAGAAAGTGAAACTATGGGTTATTTATTCGACCAAAATATGGCTCCTGACCCAAGATGAAATACATATCCCATCATGCTCTTTCTATCATCAAGACTACCGCCAAATCACTATTCGTGTAACCTACTAATTGAAAATCATATGTTGCTACATACAAAACTCCATATCCTCTTATTCCATTCATGTACCTCAATATCCTCTAGTTCACTTTCCAATGTGTTTCTTTTGGTGTATTCATGAATCTAGATATGAGGCTAATTGCATACATGATGTCTGGTCTAGTTATAGTAAAATACATTAGGCTTCCTAATAAGTTATTGTATCATGTGGGGTCTACATTGTTGTTGAAATCATCCTTACATAACTTCAAATTTATCTCAAATGGTGTAGATACTGGCTAACTACTAGTATCCTAAACCTCTCTAAAATCTCTTTTGCATACTTAGATCATCATATGAAGATGCCATTATCCATTTCTTTGAATTATATACCAACTGATTACCTCAATAAAGCTAAACCAGTCATTTTCAACTCCTTTTTCATGATTGATTTGAACTCTTCAATGGATTGATTAATATTTCCAAAAAAATTAGGTCTTATACATACAAAACAATAATTAACATACCTTCTTTGCATGATTTGATGTAGAGTAAGGTCTCATTACTACTTTTGCTAAAACCATTGCTCATCAAGTATGAATTTATCTGATTGTACCATGCCTTTAGTGATTGCTTGAGCCCATACAATGCCTTTTTAACCTATATACCTTGTTTACATGCTTGATAATCTCATATCCTATTAGGTGTCCCACATAAACCTCCTCTTCTAGCACTCCATTCAAGAAGGCTGACTTGATATTCATTTCATGCACCTTCCATTTATGTTGAGTAACAATGGCTATGATTATCCTCACAATTTATAGACTTTCTACTGGTGAAAACATCTTGTTATATTCATGTTTATACCTTTACTTATATCTCCTTACCAATAGCCTTGCCTTATGCCTCTCTATCTTGCTTTTGGGAGTGGCTTTTTGTCTTGTACACCTATTTGACTCCTATGACCTCTTTTCTTTTTGTAAGGTCAACTAACTCCCAAGATTAATTTTTCTCTATGGCATGCATTTATTCATCCATTGCCTCACTCCATTTACTATCCTTAACTACTTCCTATTAATAAATAGGAACATCTGATAAAAACATAGCAGAAGTCATTATTTTATCTTGATTTTATTCATACCTTGATTGTTCATAGACTTTTTTCAAGCTCCTTGTCCTTACTAGGCATTGGCTTGAGTTAGAGGATGATGATGTTCACTCATGAATAGATCATTGACCTCCTTGATGGCTACTTCCACTAGATGAATTAGAGCTTTGTGAAATAGGGCTCTAAATTAGTGCATGGGTGGTTTTATCACCTATTGTTTCTATTTCAAGAAAGGGTCCACTAGCCTGTGTTTACACTTTCTCTTCTTCTTATATCTTTTCCTAAGCTTCATGCTCAATGAATTGAACCAATTGGCTGATTATGAGTTCCTTAGAGACTAGATTGTACAATCTATAATCCTTTGATTGGTCACTACACCTAATGAATATATAATTTTTACCTATTCATCCCACTTTGTTCCTATTTACTTAGGAACTGTGCATATGTAAAACATCCAAACACTCTAAGGTTTTCAACAGTAGGCTTCTAACTACTCCATGCTTCTTGAGGGATCATGTCCCTAACACTCTTTATTGGATATATTTATCAAGTATATGGTTTTTGCTACATCATTAGCCAAAAAATCATTAGGCAAACCCTTTATCTTTATCATGTTCCTTGTCATCTCTTGGATGGTCCTATTCATCCTCTTAGCCACACTATTTTGTTGTAGTGTATACCTAGTTGTAAATTGATTTTTGATGCCATGATCCTTGTAAAAATTTATGAACTCATTAGATACTCATTAAATATATACTCTCCCCCTCTATCCATCCTCAAACTCTTGATTTAGTGGCCACTTTGCTTCTCCGCCGTGGCCTTGAATTCCTTGAATTTATCAAATGCATCTAGTTTATTATTCAAGAAATACACCAAAGTTTTTTGATTAAATTCATCTATGAATGTCATGAAATAAACATTATTTAATAAGTATGGAGTCTCCATTGAACCACATAAATATGAATGTATTTTCTCAAGAGGATTTTAGTCTTTATTGAACCACATAAATATGAATGTATTTGCTCAAGAGGAGTTCTTGTTCTACATGCCTTACCTATGGGAAATGCACTCCTATGTTGCTTCCCCAATATTCATCCTTCACACACTTTGTTTGGTTGTTCTATTAAGGGCACCAATCTCACCATTTACTTTTTGTAAAAAAGTTTCAGTGCACCAAAGTTCAAGTGTCCATATCTAAGGTGCTAAAGAGCAGACTCATCTACTACAATTTTTTTATATGCTCCTACAAGTTCACTTTGCATCTTCAAAGGAAACATTGGATTTGTTGTCATCTTGACTATTGAAATCTATCTATTACAGCCACTTCTATCATAAATTATACATTCTATATCCTCAAATATAATCTTTTATCCCATTTGGACAATCTTCCTAATGCTTATAAGGTCATGCTTCAACCTAGGTACATAGTAAACATCTTGAATTTATCTTCTGTCACCTTTTTTGGTGTGAATAAAAATGATGTATTTTCCCATGAATGGAACCTTACCATTATTTCACATATTTACCTCTAATTTGATTGACTCATTAATGTGGTTGAACATGTCTTTATTCCCACTCATGTGGTTTCTACAACCACCATCTAAATACCATATTTTTTTACCACTTTTCTCGAAAATGGTACATGTTATGAATAAATTTTTACTTTTTTCATTCCTATTAGGTTCAACCTCTTATGCATGGGATAAATTTGAGTTTTGCCTATTCATGTCATACTCTTTCTTTCTACACTAACTAGAATAGTGTCCATACTTATTGAAATAATAGCATTAGACATTAGACTTATCATACCTTTGAGTAGATCCTCCTCTTGAAGTGTTTTTTCCACTTCCTCTTCCTCTTTCATGTGACTCTTGATGGTTATGCCTTACACCTTCTTGAATGTTGCATGTTCTTACTCTTCCTTTATTATTTTTTGATGTCCCCCTTCCTCTCACATTTATATTGGTCTTGAATTCTTGATCATGGGAGGAAGTGGTTGGCCTATTCAACCTTTGTTCATGAGTTTGAAAGAAACCCATTAGTTCATCCACCATCATTTATCTCAAATCCTTTGACTCTTCAATTGCAACCACTATAGGGTAAAATCTAGTTAGAAGGGTCCTAAACACCTTCTCAATGATCTTATGATCTTCAATTGTGTCACAACAAGTCTTAATTTATTTGACAATATTCATTATTCTTGTGAATAAGTCATTAATTGACTGATTCTCCTTCATTTTTTAGTGTCTCAAAGTCCCTTATTAATAGTTTATAGTTGATAAGCTTCACCTTTTCACTACCTTGATAGGCATTTTAAATAATATCCCATGCATTTTTAGAATGGACAACAACTTCTATCCTTAGAAAAATAAAATCACCCATTGCCATTTGTATGTAGTTGACTGCCTTGGAATCCTTTCTCCTATTTTCTTTCAATACTTTCCTTTGTGCTTGGGTTAATGTATTTAAGACTGCTTGACCTACAGCTTCTTTGTATCCACCTTCAACCAAATCCCATATCACTTAAGATTTGAATATGGTATTCATCTTGATACTCCACACAGCATGATTATTTATATCAAATGAAAGAGGTTGTTGCCATGAACTAGAACTACTAGTTTCCATGTTTAAATGGGATTTATCAACCTATGATGCTCTACTACTAATTTTTGGAAGTGAGGGAGGAGTTATATAGTCTAGGACCTAAGCTTCACACTATTCCTAAATATTTTTAATAGTGCTATAATTATTTAAATAAACAAGCTAATAAACTTGCTTAAAGCAAAAAATACATAAGAGGCAGAGAATAGAAAATAGAAAAACAATTTTTATATATTATGGTTGCTTTAAAAACTATATTACATTTATATATTAATATCTATAGTTATGTACATAATAACTCACAAAAAACATGATATATTTTATCTTCTTGTTTTCTCTATATTGCTCTATTTGCCATGCTACATACTTTATTTTTCCCTTATATCAAGTTGAATATAATTATTTATAATTTTTTGTTAGAAAAAATATTCTTCCTACTATTGTTTTCCTTCTATTTTCCTTTTTGTCATTTTTTCTCTCCCCATAGAGTCTATTGTTGAGTTATCCAAGCTCTATGTTTTTAATCTCTTTTAGTTGCCACTATGTATTCTCTCCTACCCCTTTTAATCATTCTACTTTTGTCCTTACCTACCTCCCTTTGGAATGGTTCCCAATAAAATGGCTTCATATTTTTAAAATTCAAATGGATGTGTATTAAATATGTTTGGTGAAAATAGCTACTATAGGATATCAAAGAGTTGGGATGGTGGTAGATGAGGCTAAGATTGTAATATTTTTAACATGGACAAAATGATAAAGCTGATGAGACCATGAACTATATTGTGGGAAATGAACATATTTTAGATACTTGGAATGAATGGCATAATTCTTAAAAGTACATATATTTCTATGGCATTGATTTTTCTATTTAAATAATTTAATTATTGTATGTTGTGGTTCTTAGAACTCAATAAATTTTATTATAGTGATGATAAATATTTCAAAGTGTATGAAATATGATTATATTCAAGATGAAAACCTTGTTGTGGTTCATAAATTATTTTTGGATCAATTTATTTACATGTTTCATAGGTATAACATATGGTATATGGTACAACAAGCTCAAAATATGAATAAAACTATGATAGTCATTGGCCATTCATTTGGTGGGGAAATAGTATCATTGTATACACATTGGGTGATATAGAAACACCATGAAAATTATATGATCTTAATTTAATTTGTATTTTCATTGATGGGAGACAACTATTTATAAAAATAATTGAATGAGAAAAAATGTATCCATAATTCTACCCTATAGTATTAGGATATAACGTTACTCCTAGAATTTGCTTCTGGATTTTCAAATTATCACCCATCTCCAAAGACTTGGAGCATCTATTACCATAGTAGTACAATTCTAAGTAGAGCAAGATAAAAAAACTAGTAATTAGTTGAATATTGAAGCCACTGACTCACAAAAGTGGATTATCTAAGATATATAAAATAGGTTATTGATGATGCTTCTCAAGTAACAACATATGATAATGCAACTCTTATTGTGGGACCTACTAATTTGGTAGGAGTTTTTGTGAAATTAATAATAAAAATGATATGGACAGACTCTATGGATCCAAATTAAACATAAATCATATTTAATTCTTTTGAATTAATTGATGATATAAAATAATTTAAATTAAATCATTATAAATTAATAAAATGTTATTATATATGTGTAATGTCACTAAAGTATCAACTCAATATGGTTGGATTGAGTTACGATCAAGTCAAAAAGTAGCTATATAACTACCTAAGATAAAATTTGCTATAAAGAGGAGATTATTATCATTGTAAAGAGTTGAGTGTTTTTCATCCTCTCAGCCTAGGATAAGGAGATGATGTGTCTTCGTACCGAGCTGTACATTTTCAAATAATATTTGAATGCAATGCAAACAAATTTATAATATGAATCAATTGCTTCACATGCTTTTATTATTTATTGTTTTTAGAATCTGCACTATAGTTTATGAATAAATAAATCAATTAAAATTATTTTATTTATCGATTATGTGTAAACTTTCTTTGTTTTGTATTCTTTTACTAGAACTAGAAAATATATTTTGTGTTATATATACGTTATTTTATTTTAACAAAGACTTTATTGGGTAAACATTTTTATTGTTTTCCATGTGTTTCTATTAAAAATACTAAAAAGAAGATTCCATCCTAGACTTGTTAATGCTTAATGAAACCCTATCTAGAATAAGAAATGGAAACTTTGTGTTCATTTCCAAAAAGAAATATGAAGGACTTTCTTAGAACTTTATGTCCTAGATCCCTTTTGGAAATGCACTTCATTCATCTTTTGGAAGTCTTTTTATATTTCCTTTTGAAAAATACATGCTTCCATCATTGAATTTCCCAATGTATTCTATTTATTATAGGATATCTAGGTAGTTTTATGTGTTTAATCTGATGATGATTTCCCTTTCTTTTGTCTATTTCTTTCCATTATCTCTATTCCTAAATTTCCCCTTTATTCCATTTTTTCTTTCACACTTTCTAGTTAAAATTACCAAATACACCAAAAACCCCATCATACAAGGGAGCTATTCCTCTCAAAAATTAGAGGAAAATCATTCTTAAACTCATGGTTTATCCAATGTTGTAAGTTGGGTGAGTCACATAAATAATGTAAGAAAGCACCACGACATAAAATCTTGTCAACACATATGTGTGGATAATTTCACTATGGATTTTTATTGGGTCTTCCTCCTATTTTTATAATATGGCATCACAACCATGTTGATTCTAACTTGGTATCAGACCTATATTATTGTAGTAACATGTATAACTTGGAATTTATTATAGACAATGGTAATTAATATATTAGGGTCATATTATTCTAAAGGTTTCACTATTATAGGTTATATCATTCTATGACATTTCTATAATGTTGAGCTACACAAATTTATTACACGTCTTGCTAGTTTCTCATATATGTGATCCATTGATTCTATTTTTCTCTAACATAATAGAATACTTTGTGTTTGTCTATTGGTGTGGTCATTTACCCATGACTTGAGAAATGTTTATGTCCCTTGTGTGTGGCCCTTGGACTTTTTTGATGCAATATAATTATATCCCTTGTGTGTGGCCCTTGGCCTCATTTTTTTTTACATATTTATGTCCCTTGTATGTTACCCTCTATAGTATGTTTGAAACTAACACTTAATGCATTTTTTGATTTTAGAGATTTATGACAATGAGTGATACCTTAATCCATATGTTGCAATTTTACTCTGTAGTGCTATTCAAACATACCACTATTGCATGCCTAATTGATACATCTATCTAGACATGACACTTGTATGCCTTGCAATACATATATTACATGCATTCCTTAATAGATGTATGCATTCCTATGATGATGTACTATGTACATGTTCACATGATTATAAATGACGTTATATTGATATATAGCATGTTATAGTTAATTCTTATTTTGAGATGAGTGACTTACAAGACCCAACCCTCAGTTCTAAAGGGTGGAATCGTAGTGGGATTGTCAGAGAGACATAAGCCTCCATGAACATAAAATAATATCATAGTATATATTTAAGAGATTCAAAATGGTTTATATATCATATGATTTAGTTACAAGATATATACTAGGACATCAATACATATTAATGGGAATATGCCATGTGTACTCACTCTATATAAAATTGAGCATATATTCATAAAATATTTGGTACGTATGCATGAGCATATGTACATAGTATTAAACATATAGATGCATAGCATTCTATATCAGTTGGAAAAAATTTAACATTATAATATTGATTCTTGTACATGTAGACACTTTTAGATTCATGAGGCATGATGTTCTTTCATGCACACACAACAATATATATTTTAGTTCAATGGCAACATGGTTTTCATTCCACTTCACACTTATCAAATATGTAGTCATAATGGGGGTATGAACATTATTCATTCTACTCTAATAGAGCCTATATTATAAATTTAGTAAACTTGAGAAAAAATATACAATCAAACCTAAGGTAATAATGATGGAATGAACATTTTTTATTCCTTTTTTATCATCCATTTTTTTACATGTATCAAACTTATTAAAAACTATAAAATTAAATCGACATGTCATATACATTAGTTGATATAGTTTATTCTAGTGAAGCCATCATTTGATTTCCATTTATTTCATGAATACTTATTTGAGTTCATTACGTAATTGTCCCCACATTCATGAGTGTTATGGAATGTTGTCTTCCTACCCAAAGAGACTACATAGGTACCCAATTTTTTGCACAATAACCTTGCCTCTCTATGTAATTCACCAAGGAAGCACAAATTATTCAAATATTCAAAAAGGAAGAGTCATCTCTAACAATTTGCAAGGGAAATAGGGTAAAAACCAACATATAGATGTACTTCTTCCATGAAATTTAATTTCAAATTTAAAAATTAAGTCTATGTACATTTATTACACATATTGATTATAGGTTTTCCTATTTATTGATGTACACAACTCGGGCTTCATACTAAAGATAAATTATGTTGAAGACACTCATGTACTTCTTTTCCTTTTACTCTAGCAATTTCAATACTATAATAAAATGGGGTGATTTGTAGATACTAAAATATGGTGTTTGGTACTTGATAATGAAAATCTTGACACACATATTTTATGCATAGCTTGAGCACACAAACATGTTCCTAATACTCTATTCTCTCATATCTACATGCTATATTATGAGTTGTATCCATTCATTATGTTGTTACACACTTATATGTACCTCACTATCTATTTCAAATGTACTTAATATCCTTTAAATCCATATCTAAACTTTAAATTCAAACTCCCTCTATATAAGTTAGTTTTGAGTTGTGCTTTGGATTTCACTATTCTATATAGTTTTATTTTTGTTCATCCAAACTTATCTAGTCTGAACCTTAATTTTGGCCCACTTTGACAGGGTATTAGAGTTTTGTTGGTAGATGAAAGCCATTAATTTTATTGTGAGATCTAGCATTCTAGTGTGTTCAGTATTTTTTCATTTATTTTGATTATTTAGGGTTTGGTGGGGTTTTTATAAAATCTATGCAAATATGTATATTCTTGGTCTCTAAGTGAAAGAAAAATATTTTCATTAAATTTATAAGGTGTAAAAACCTTAGGAAAAGCTATAAACATGACCTAGTTTTGTGACAATCCATTTTCAGCCATTTTTGGAGGGTTTTAAGGCCTTATTCAAATTCTATAAAAATACATACATCCAACAAATTTGAGGAAGAAAATTTCTTGGATTTTTGGGGTTAGTAAATAAACTAAGTGGATCTTTATTGGTTTTTGGAAAAATGACAAAAAAATTATAGATTTAAGTATTTTTCAATTTGGTAGAGTTTATAACCTCATAGGTAATTTTTGTGGTTTTTGGCAATTGGTAGACTTTTGTTGGTGCAAAAACAAGTCTAGGTAGAAATTTGGGTAATTATGTGCACACATAAAAAACTCCAACCCTCCAATTCACACCTTTAGTAGACTCTAACCTCCTATACACATGTTTAATGAACTTTGACACACATGTCTATAACCCTAGAAAACACTAACAATCTTATTTTCACTAGCTATAGAACTTGATGTTTTTGTAGGTAGCCTAGGTATAACTTGATGTCCCTAAACACAACTACAATAGAAATTGACAACCTTATCAATAACATCAATAAAATTGGATAGTCTTTCTCACAACCCATGTATACTATGATGGTCATGTGATTAGCCTTGGTGGACTCTAATTTGCCTACACATAGACTAGGTGGAATACACCCCTTGTCTGATCATGCATTCATTTCTACTATCCAATTTTACTGTAGTGATGGCTACGTGAGTGTCAGATTTAATTGAGTGGAAATTTGAACTATTAATTTCAAAATTGGAGCCATCTTGGGGGTGGAATCACTAAACATCAATCAAATCAATCAAAATGGGGAGGGTTATGACCTATTTTAGGTCTTAGCCCTAGTCACATGGGATTTAATCCCTTGGTCGATTCGAACCCAAAAGTGATTAACTTTTACTCCAAAAGGGCTTACGTTTTTCTTGTGGAAGCTTATTCTAAAGATTTTTCAACCTAAATTATTTTTAAATTTTGCAAAGTGGATATTGCCTTTGCCATTCATAAATTTAAACATGCATAAATTTTAGCCCACTAATCCTTTTGAGGTGTCATTTTTTTAAATTATGAGTTTTGGTTAGATCTACACCTTGGTAATATTCTAGTTCCTTGTAAATTTGAAACTCTCTAGATTCATGGGGGTTGCACATTATGAGTCTTTTAGCACACACAATTAAATAGATCCTTCCTTTCTATACCATGGATCAGTGTTTAGTTATGCTTCTTAGATCATTCAACTATCATGAGTGGAAATTCAAAGTGTAAATCCTCCTGATGAGCAAAGGCTTACACTAAATCATGATCGATATAGGAAAATAATTAACACTTGAAGAAGATAAGGCCAAGTCGTTTAATAGAAGTGATGAAGCCTATAGTCTACTATGCATGTCTATGTTTCCTATTTTACTCTTTCATATTGAATCTTCTACTACTCCTAATGAAGTTTAGACCACATTGTAAAACACCTTTGGGAAGCAGGGCATAATGAGGGGTTATGAATTGAAGAATGAGATCTTTAGTTTCATCTCAGGTGATTTTGATATGATATAAGACTTATTCACAAAGTTAAAATCACTCAAATTATAATTGAAACTATGTGGCATTGAAAACAATTATGATCAATTAATACTTTCCATCCATTCCTAATTGGGATCTGACTATTTTGTCTTCATTTCTACCTTTCACACCACCAAGTGTACCCTTGGAGCTACATATACCATGTCATCCTTGGATGAATTTGTTGCTAACTTAACTCAAAAGTAATACAAGCTCATTCAAATGCCCCAGAGTAAAGAGAGGGTCAAAATTTTGATGTTAAGTCAAAAGCATCAAAAGAGTCCTCCTCTTCACATAGGAAACCCAAGAAAAAGTGACTCGCTTGTGCCTACCAAAATAAACTTGGGCATGATGAATCCAAATATAGGAAAAAACAAATTGACCAATTTATTAAGATGTTTGGGAAGCATAATATCAGTGTCCTTGATTATTTCAATTAGAGTTCATTAGCACAAGAGTCTTCTAAGGCCAAAGATAGTAAAGAGGGAAAAGATAAGGGCAAAGAACTTGTTGCAGTTACATCCTATCCTTCTACATGGGTAATAAATTATGGTACATCACATCACATGTCTTCATCACAAAACATTTTCTCATCCTTGAAGCCTTTTTCTATACCTTCCATCCTATGGGGTGACAATACTTATGGAGAAGTTATTGGGAGAGGATATGGTGAAGTGAATTATGGGACATTTTATGATGTTCTATGTGTTCCATCTTTATCGACCAATCTAGAATCTATTTATCAAATAACTCATATCATTTCGATTAAGAGAGTTGAATTCACACCTAATTTAGTGGTTATTAGGGAAGCAGATATGACTCCTTTGTTGTATTTGGTAAAGTAGATCACTAGTCATGATTGTATACTTTCTCACATTTTGCTCCTGATCAATCCTCTACTATAGTTCTCACTCATTAAAATGGGGTGATTAAATTATGGCATGATAAATTTGGCCATCTCAACTATCACTACCTAGAGCAAGTCAATCATCAAGACATGGTTTTAGGGTCCCTACGAGTCAAGTTTTCTAATGGAGTTTGCCAAATTTGCATACTTGGCAAGTAGCACAAGGATAAGTATGATAAATTAAAATAATGGAGAGATGATCAAATAGTGAAACTTTTACATAGTTACATTGTTGGTCCATTTCAAAAAACTTCATTCAAAAAGATTACATACATTTTTACATTCATCGATGACTTTTTGAGGTATATTTTGGTGTATTTTCTTAAGCAGAAATTAGAGGTATTTGATCATTTTTAGGACTTCAAGGTGCTTGTATAAAAATAGTTAAGTAAATCCATCAAGATTTTGTGCATAAAAAATGGTGGTGAGTATGTTAGTAACTATTTTGAATAATTATGCACATTAGAGGGGATTGAACTATAATGTACAGTTTCATTAATTCCTCATTAGAATGGTGTTGCTAATGGAAATAATTGGTCTTTGAAGGAAATAGTCAAATATATGTTACACTCCAAGTATCTTGTACCTCATTATTGGGTCGAGGCCATAAATTATGTTTATTACATACATAACTGAGTTCCTCACAAAGAATTGAAGGAGTCACTCCTTTTGAAGCCTCGATCAATATAAAAGCCATAGTAAATCACTTCAAAATGTTTACATCTCATTCTATGGTAGTCATTCTAGGAAATTTTTTTAAGGCAATACAACCTCAAATTCAGCCTTGCAACTTCATTGGATATCCTAAGGGTGTTAATGGGTATAAGCTTGTCCATCCCACCATTCATGAGTTTTTCATTGAAAGGAGTATTTAATTTCAAGAGTGATCTAGGTGGATCCATGTACCATTCCATTTTAAAACTCTTCAATTTCTGGTCAAACCACTTGCACATCAAATAATTCATTGAGAGCTTTCTGATGCTTCTTCTAGAATACAAAATGGAGTTTGGATGCTTGAGATATAACTTGCTACAGAATTCTTTCAACAGGTGAATAACGAGTGTCAGAAAGTGACATGGCATTATTCAAATACACCAAGTGGTCCAATAATCATTTGACATATGGTAATATGAATTTGTGAAAAAAAATGGTTTGGTGTTTGGTTTGTTGATAGCCTCCGGTCTTTGACAGGCAGTCATATGAGGATCCATGGGCCTCGCTATTTGCTCACTAGGGGCGCTCAGTGAGGGTTGGCACACTCTTGTGGAGGGGTGCCTTGGCCTCCTATTCTTCATATGTTATTTTATGCAACATTATATTTAAGCCAAAATTTTTGCTCAAACCACACCAATCTAGGATAATTAGTTTACACTTTATAATAAGGAGCCACGAAACCAACACATGGCAGAGCCACCAACCAACACACATTAGTTGCCATGTCATCAAACCATGCAAAGACTAAGTCTTAACTGACCAATCTCTAATGGTAGCCTAAGTATAGGCTTATCCAAACTTATCACCTAAGTCCACTTCAAAAGGGATGCCAGCATTTCTTAAGGAGGCCACATACCTATAAAAATTATGCAATCCCTTCTCCCACAACAAATGTGGGATAAAGGGATAAGACCAAAGTGCCAAAGGGAAGGCTGATGCCTTGAACCCTACACCTGTCACGCAAAAAAGGTAATCCTTGACTGCTTGATCCATGGGCTTGGAAGTGCTATAAAGGGAGTGAACTTCCATTTAAAGGGTATTACTCAGCCGACTGTGTAAAATAATTAAGAAGGTTAGATATTTAATTAAGCCTTGTATGGCCTTGGGCCATTAATGACAAGTCTAAGAGATATTTTTACAGGTAAGCAGAGACCAGAGAATGGGAATTGAAGACTTGTATTGATTTTGTAAGCCATTGTTTTCACAAAATTAATGGAAATGGTCTTCACTTTGAACAGACCCAAAGACGTAGGCTATTGAAGCCAAAATTTGTCTTCAATTCATTGGTGAATTCTTCTAATTTTATCTACTATTTTATAATTCTGATCGTCATTTTAATTCTAATTTTTATTTCATTATTAAAAATTAAATGAAAAAGTTGAGAAATTAGATCTTTTAAATGCGACAAGTGTGTTATTCAATGTTTGCAACAATTGCAATTTCAATTTTTAGATCATATTTTTGGTATCAGAGCGGTTGTTATTTAACATTGGTTACTAGTGTATGTTGACAAGGTCTAAATCCCAAAAGGGTGAAGGAAAACTCATTGAGTATAATCCAGAGATTGGCTCAAGGCATGCTTCAGGGATGGCTAAAGAAGAGATGGAATCTGAACAAGCTTTTTGCTGAGCCTTCATGGAGATGAGAAGCATGGTTGAGGAACTATACCATGATAAACAAAGGAAATCTAAGAATGAGAAAGGTGATTCACAAGAATTGAAAGGTAAAAAAAGTAAAAAACCTTCTTCATCAGATGACGGTAAAAAAACTATGGACTCTCTCCCTTCACTAAAATTGGATATTAAGTTTGAATTACCAATGTTTAATGGTGAAGTTAATGCCAAAAAGTTGGATAATTGGGTCAAGCAGATAGAAGTTTATTTCAAGGTCCAAAATATTGTAGGGGATGAGTCAAAAATTCATTTGGATACTCTTCGTATGGGAGGCACAGTTCTCATCTGGTGGGAGAGTAAGTTGAAGGAAGCTGAACTTTAAACAGGTAACTCGATTTCTACTTGGAATGAATTTGTTGAAGAACTCAGAAAGCAATTTTATCCTTTAGGCTATATGAAACAAGACATGATAGATTGGCAAAGTTTCAAATAAGGTAAAGTCCAAAATGTTTAAGATTAAACATGAGAATTTAGGAGAAAAGCTTTACTTTTGAATGTTCCTCTTTACACACAAGAAACACTGCTAAAATATATAAGTGGGATACATAGTTACTTAAGACATATGATTCTTATGTTTAATCCCACTAATTTAGATGTAGTATGTGTTCAAGCCACTCATTTAGAGGCTAGAGGAAAATGATCAAAAGAATCTTTTCCTAAAGTTAAAAGTAAGCAATCTAATGTTAAGCATTCCAAAGGGGAAAGTTCATCAGGAAAGGGTAAATAAAAATCCACTTTTACTATTAAAAAAGAAAGAAACCATTTTTTAATCATTGTAATAAAAATCATGATGAGTCTAAGTGTTGGAAACTACACCCTGAGTTAAGGTCTAAAAGGTTTCAAAAGAAGGAAAAGAAGACTAATGCTATGCTTCAGGATTTAGGTTTAGATTCAGGTGATGAAACTAAGATCACAACCATGGGATTACATAATGATTCTTATCTTTCAGTTTCTATCACTAAGTCATCAAATGATGCATCTTCTTCTAAACAAAATTATGTGCATGTTGATAAGAAAATAAATGAATTGTTCCACATTAGAGTTGTTTAAAAACATACTAAGATTGACACTCTATTTGATAGTGGTTCTCAAGAAAATTTAATTTTTGAAGAGGTTGTTAAGTAATTAGGCTTACAAACTGATCCCCATCTGAAGCATTATCCACTAGGTTGGGTGTGTGACAATGCGAAGCTATAATTCTCACAAACTTGTAGACTGAGGTTTGCCATCACATCCAAGTTCGTAGATGAGGTCAAGTTGGATGTTGTCCCATTAGATATATGTGGGATTATTTTGCGAAGCCCATATCTTTATGATAGAAAATCAATATTTTATAGACAGGAGAATAAGTACTTGATTGTTAAGGATGGCATTGAATATATAGTCAGAGCACATCACATTAAAACAAGTCTTTCCTTGGTTACAGTAGGAAAAATGAAATGACTAGTTAATTCAAGCAAGACTTTTTGTCTCATTTTGATTAAGTCTAAGGAAAAAGAATATTCTTAGGATTTGGAAAATTGTGATCCTAAATACAAGAATGAATTGGTTGAAATCATTTCTACTTATTTTGATGTTTTGTAGGATCCTAAGGGTTTGCCCCCTAAAATGGGAGTTCAACATGAAATTCAGCTATTCTAGGATTCTCCACTCCCTAACATTGGCATGTACAGGTTATCAGTGGTGGAAAATGAAGAAATCAAAAAATAGGTAATGGATTTATTGGATAGAGGTATTATTCATCCAAGTTCATCTTCTGTTGGTTCGCCAATTATTTTGTTGCCAAAGAAAGATGGCACTTGGTGAATGTGTGTTGATTTTCATGATTTAAACAAAATTAATATTAAGAAGCATTACCCTCTTCCTCTTATTGATGATTTGTTGGATCAATTTAAACATGCTATTTATTTCACCAAGCTAGATTTGAGAAGTGGATATCATCAAGTAAGAATTAATGAAGGTGATGTGTGGAAAACTGCCTTAAAAAAAATAGGGATTGTTTGATTGGCTTGTTATGCCTTCCAGGTTGCGTAATGCCCTAGCTACATTCATGAGATTGATGAATGATGTTTATAGATAGTTCCTTGATGATTTTATCATAGTTTACTTAGATGATATATTTATTTTCAGCAATTATTGGGAAGAGCATGTGATCCACATTAAGAAAGTCATGGATGCATTACGAAGGGAAAAAATTATTTAAAAATGTCAAAATGTGAGTTTGGCAAAACCTCTTTGATATACTTGGGTTACATTATAGGACATGGTAAATTGAAAATTGATCTTGCAAAAGTGGCAATCATTTTTAATTGGCCCATACCCACTAATACAACTGAGGTTAGAATTTTTCTTCATGTAGTACAGTTTTGGAGAAAGTTTATTGCTCAATTTTCATATATTGCATCACCTTTACATTCTTTGACAAGCGTGAAATAAGTATTTCAATGGGGAGGCAAGCATCAAATGGCCTTCGACACTTTGAAAGAAAAGATAAGTACTGCTCCGGTCTTGGCACTTCTTGATATACAAAAACCATTTGAGATAGAGACGAATACAACTGAATATGCTATGGGAGCTATTTTAATGCAAGGTAAGAAACCACTTTGTTATCATTCTGAAACCTTCAAAACTGCAATAATAAAGTATCCAACTTATGATAAAGAATTGTATGCATTGGTTCAAAGTGTTAAAAAATGGAAACATTATGTAATCGGCAAAGAAATAATAATACATATAGATCATCAGCCCTTACAATATCTCCAATCACAAACTAAGCTACAATAGTCTAGACATTTTCGTTGGATGGGTTTCTTACAACAATTTCATCTTGTGATTAAGTATAAAAAAATGTATTCAGAATAAGGTTGCAAATATGCTATCTAGGCCTCCTATGGTTGTTGCATCTATTCTTTTACAACATGGTTCTTTGTCTCATGAAATCTATAAAGAATAGTATGTTAATGATCTTTATTTTCAGGATGTATATAAAGACTTGATGAGTAGTAGACAAGTAGAAGTATTGGACTATCATGTGCATAATGATCTTTTGTATCATTTGGGTAAACTATGTATTCCTTAAAATGAGAGGGTACACATGATTAGAGAAGCACATACTTCTCTTATTTTTGGTCATTTTGGAGTTGCTAAAATGGTTGCACATTTGAAAATGTATTGTTACTAGCCCCGTATGCAGGAACATGTTGCCAAATATATTAAGGGATGTACTCTTTGTGCCACAAGCAAACCTAGTAATAGGAAACTAGGACTTTATACTCCTCTACCTATTCCTACTCGCCCATGGGAAATTATCTCCATGGATTTTGTGGGGGGTTTGCCTATGACACAAAGAAAACATGACTATTTATATGTGGTTTTGGATAGATTTAGCAAGATGTGTGTTTTGATTCCTTGCACTAAGCAAATTACTAGGGAAGGCACTGCACACTTGTTCTTTAAACATGTATGGGTTCATTTTGGGTTGCCTACTTCAATTATTTTTTATCAAGATTCTCGGTTCATTGGAGAGTTTTGGTCAACTTTGTGGGGATTAATGGACACTAAATTAAAAAAGAGCACTGTATTTCACCCGCAAACTGATGGGCAAACAGAGGTTGTGAACCATACTATGGTACATTTTCTTAAGGGTTAAAGAAATAAACATCCAAAGTTATGGGATGAACAATTATGTTACATACAACATGCATATAACCAGGCACTTCATTCTTCTACTATGAAATCTCCATTTGAAGTTTGTTATGGATACTTGCCTAAATCTCCTCTAGATGTTTGCTATGTATAGGATATAGCTTTTGGTGAACCAAAAGAAGCCATTCGATCTAATAAGTTCATTAAAAAAATATAGCTCATACATCAGATTGTTCTTACTCAATTAGAGAAAAGTCAAGCCAAGTATAAAGCCAGACATGACAAACATCATATTGATCACCAATTTGTTGTAGGTGATATGGTGTGGCTTTACATCAATAAGGAAAGACTGACATGTGAAGGTAAAAAGTTGAAACCAATCTGATATAGTCCTTTTTAGATTATAGAAAAAATTGGCACAAATGCTTTCCAGTTAGATTTACCATCTTACATGCATATTTATTCAGTTGTAAATGTGGAAAATATGAAATTATATGAACCTCCAATGATAATTGATCATGATGAAAGTGTATCCATTCCTTTTGTTGATGATTTTGCTCCTGAATATCTAACATAATTGTAGGAAGATACTATTCTTGACAGGAATGTGCGAACTTCATGAAGAGGTGACGTTGAGTATCTTCATGTTGGTCTAAAAGGGATGCACCCAAACAAGGCCAAATGGATGGAAGCCAGAAGGGTGAGGGAGAAATACCCTCACCTCATTAAAAATTAATTTCAACTTTTGGAGGTCCAAAAGTTCCCAGTGGGGAGGAGTGATCCAAGCGGATTTATGTACCATTCCATTTTGAAAGTCTTCAATTTCTAGTCAAATCACTTGCACATCAAAGAATTCATCAAGAGCTTTCCGACTCTTCTTCCAAAACGTAAAATGGAGTTCAGATGCTTGAGATATAGTTTGCTAAAGTATTCTTGTGACAGGCAAATAACGAGTGTCAAAAAGTGATGTGGCATTGTTCAAATACGGTAAGTGGTCCAATAATCATTTGACATGTGGCAATATGAATTTGTGAAAAAAAATTACTTTGGTGTTTGGTTTGTTGATAGCCTCCGATCTTTGACAGGCAGTCATATGAAGATCCGTGGGCCCCACTATTTGCTCACTGGGGGCCCTCATCGAGGGTCAGCACACTCTTGTGGAGGGGTGCCTTGGCCTCCTATACTTCATATGTTATTGTATGCAACATTGTTTTTAAGCCATAAAGTTTGCTCAAACCCCACCAATGTGGGATAATTTTTTTACACTTTGTAATAAGGAGCCACAAAACCAACATGTGGCAAAGCCACCAACCAACACACATTAGCTACCACATCATCAAATCATGCAAAGACCAAGTCCTAACCAACCAATCTCCAACAGTGGCCTAAGGATAGGCTTATCCAAGCTTAGCACCCAAGTCCCCTTCAAAAGCGACATTGACATTTCTTAAGGAGGCCACAAACCTATAAAAAGTATGCAATCCCTTCTCCCACAACAAATGTGGGATAAAGGGATAAGACCAGAGTGTCAAAGGGAAGGTCAACACCTTAAACCCTATACACACCAATCAAAAAAGATAAGATTTAACCGCTTGATCCATGGGCTTGGAAGTGTTATAAAGGGAGTGAACTTCCATTTGAAGGGTATTATTTAGCCAACTGTGTAAAAGAATTAAGAAGGTTAGATATTTAATTAAGCCTTGTATGGCCTTGGGCCATTAATGACAAGTCTGAGAGATATTTTTATAGGCAAGCAGAGACCAGAGAAGGGGAATTGAAGACTTGTATTAATTTTGTAAGCCATTTTTTGCACAAAATTAATGGAAATGGTCCTCACTTCGAATGGACCCAGAGACGTAGGCTATTGAAGCTAAACTCCGTTATCAATTCATTGGTGAATTCTTCTAATTTTATCTACTATTTTATAATTTTGATCTTCATTTTAATTCTAGTTTTTATTTCATTATTAAAAATTAAACAGAAAAGTTGAGAAATTAGTAGATCTTTTAAATGCAACATGTGTGTTATTCTATTTTTGCAACACTTGCAATTTTAGTTTTCAGATCAAAGAGGGTCCTCAATAATCTACACATAACATTCTTCCATCTTCCTTGGATGCACTAAGAATTGATGACAATTATGATGATTTAGATCATCCTAAGTAGCTTCCTAATATCTAAATTATTCTTCTATTTCTAATGATGAGAGTAGTGATGAGGATTCACCTCCTCCTTCTACTATAATATATTTAGAGGATGAGGAATCTCCTCTTGAGTATCTGAGCATTATTCCTCTTTGGGCTAGATAGACAATACAAAGTGTTGGATATAAGGTTGGAGATCCATCATATACCAAGCAAACATGTTTATAATTCCAAAATTCACCACATGATTTCATTGTATATGATTTTG
>JARHVA010003182.1:112500-122500 GCA_037957365.1 Torreya grandis
TAGTAGGTATTTTTTACAAGACATCTATGTCTATGTTACATAGAAGAATCGACATAACCATCCAAAGTTTATGTAAGTGTCTGAGGTCACTATATGCTTAATCTAAAATCTTATCACTGGTTCAAAATCCATTTATAGTCTTATTCTTTATAGTTGTAAATCCATATATGTATTATCATCAGTACGAACTATGTATCTTGTTTCATTATGACTATAATATCTAGCATATAAATACTTTCTATTTTTAGCAAATCTTAGAATAATAGATTTAGTATAAGTTTATTTAAATTTTACAAATTAATTTACCTACTTTATCAAATATTCCACAATCCTTGTGACCTAGTCTATCTCTACCCCTTTAACCCTAGATTTCCCTAATCTATATTTTAGGGTTAAACATTTGGTGAACCCGACGTGAATGAATGAAAAAAATGATCAAGGGTTTTTTTTCCTAATTTACTATTTTATAAATTATTATTTTAAACTATTAAAATTTTAAATAACATTATTTCCCCTTTTCTAATAACATGTTTAATATGGATGTATCTCTTAGATACTTTTTTTATAGTACATCATGGTAGTTTTTACTTGTTATGTTTCATGTATGATGAAATAAATTCAAATGAGTAACTAACATGATCAATATAATGAGAGGGTGTAAAAATAAATTAAGAATTTATTCCCTCTTTACAATTTTTATTGTAATAATATTTAGCTTCTCCCTCCTAACCCTAAGGAGGGTGATAGTTACCATCCCTCTAGCTAGATCCATGTTATCACTCCTTCAAGTGGTAAGGTAGACAATTTATGTATGCACATTAAATACGAGGTACCTATGGTTTGTGCTTGTTAAGCCTTAAAATATCAAATCATCATTATGATCAAATCAATTGAAGAGTGTAAAAATAGTTTACGTTAAAAGATCACATTATTGGAAAATCAGATTACATACTTATAGAATCAAACATACGGTATTGTTAATCTTGTTTTTGCATCCTCATCTACTAATGTTTTAACAAATAAGGTTTCCTATTTAAATTTAAATCTAAAATATAACACATTTAAAACAAGTGATTCAAGTCTTATACAAAAGGTTACTAATATACCAAGTGAAATCCTAAGATAAATGATTCAATACAAAGTGATCAATTTACCTCCTCTACATGCCATCAGGAGATCCACATACTATTTTTCATATTATAGAAGGCATGTGCATCACACAAATTATTATGTTGTATTAAATAACAAAATATAAATTCATAAAGGTAGTGGTGATCATATCATTGATACATCAACCAAGAAAAGCACTCACATTATGAGTAACTCTCCTAAACCACAAGTACCAAAATAATAAATGTTGGTACTAAAGGAAAATTTAGAGAAAAAATAGTTGAAAATATCAAAATTAAGAGGAAAAAATGTTCAAAAATAAAAATCATATTAGAATTTGGATACAAATTTACCACTTGATAATGATACTCAGTTTTCCAAATAGTATGGTTTTATAAATAAATATTTATAAAACTTTTTTTATGATGGTGAAGGATTGAGAAAACATTCACAAGGAATCACTCATCCTATTTACACATCCGATAAGAATGACCATAAAGGATTGTGTTATATTGGAAACACTAATGTAAATCATTCAAAGATAATTCTTATCAAAGATCAAGAACATAAAAATGAGAACAATTTAAATAATAAATAACAAATATAAAAGGTGACATTACAAATAGAGCAATGGTCACATTGAATATTTGAAATAAAATTCCTAACAAAAGACATAAGAAATAAGAGACACTTGAAAAATCTAGAGTTATAAATGTGGTTACAAAGGAGGAAACTATATGGCCTTCCCCATATTAAAACACTTATACTCTCACTACTCATATAGATGGTGAATAATTTACAGATGAACAATTCAACAAACTATCTTTTGATCTACTCAATAAATTACCATATAATATAATCATACCTTCAGGACATGGTATATATCAGTTGAATCCATCACCAATAGATGTGAAATCAAATGCCGATAAAATCAAACCAAATATAACAAGTATAAACTTACCAAAAGAGCATGATACACTTCGTAATTATACTATGTATGCATATGTAACATCTCATTTAGGACATGTTATACATTTTATACTCATCTAAGAATATCATTCTCATCTTGAGATCATAGGATAGCATTTTCTTTCTAAAGAATCTAACAATACTAAAAAAAACTTCAAAAATCCAAAAATATTTTTAGAATCTACATGTTCTATTAGCTCATTGGCATATAAGTTGTTGGTTCCATATTGGTCTATAACATATCATTTATTTAAATATACACGTGTTTTATGCATCTTTTGATTGTGAATTAATCATAAACATATACATGATATATGCACTTTTGCATATTGAGCCTTCCCTTTACTCATGTCATATGGATATTGTGGGCATCCACTTCTTTTATCATGATACATCCAAGTTAAATATATTTTATTATCACTTTGTATTATCATATTTGAGTTTGTGTACTTATATATTCCTTTATCTATGCTTATATCTTTTATAGTATACTTAATATGTTATGTACTAACCTTTTTGATAACCATTATGATTCATAGGCTAGTATGTTATGCTATGTTAGTTTATCATTCTTTATGTTTTCCTTTATGCACTTACTTGAGTGTCTTGTCTAAATTTTTAAAGCATTTGAATATGATCCATTGATTTTGGCCCTTGTGCCTATGTTTTGGTATTATGACATTTGTTTATGTCATGATTTTTTGTACATTGACATTTGAATATGTCATTCCTCTCTTTGTGGAAATTTGATTAAGTCATGTCCCTTTGATTATGCAGTATTTGAGTATGCCCCTCATTTTAGGTCTCCTAGGACATTACCTTTTTATTTAATTTTGAGTGATCTTGTGTATGTGATTAATTTCTTGTTTATCTTGTAATGTTACTATCTATACATTGTCATGACTCACATCATTCATCTTAAGACTCAATGTGATCACATCCTTTGTACTTCAATGATATATCTACCTAGACATGTTCCTTATATATGTTAGATAGCTTATACACAATTTATATATTTATTTTATCCCTTTAAGGTAAGGTGAAAACTAGTTTCTACTTCCCCTCACTTCAAAAGGGAGGGGGTATATTAGTGGGGACATGCCATATAGACATGGCTTCCACATTTTTCAGGGTTCACCAGATTCAAAGATATAGTAGAGGGCATTTTTTGGAAACATATTATTCAAACTTACACCAATTTTTAGTTTTATATTATAGTGGAGGCATGTTATGGAACCATGTTATCCACACTTACACAATTTGAAAATTGGCCAAAATTCATAGTTATATGATTTAGATACACATTTATGGTAAAATTATATACATTAGTATCATTTTTATACCTAAGTTCTATAATGAGACATACATAAGGTGAATAAACTATGAGATAGAGCACTTAAATTAAAAAAAACAAAATTAGTCTCAGATTTCAAAGCACTTATATGAATTTCATCTCACTAGGTTTATGTAAGCACAGAATATACTGAGAGGGGGGGGTGAATCAGTATATTATATATCTTATAAAACTTTCCCTTTATCAAATTCCACTTAATCAAACATTCAAGATATGCAATAAAACTCAAACAATAAACATCACACAAGATAGAGAGAGACACTAGATATAACGTGGAAACCGAATGTGGGAAAAACCATGGAGAATAATCTCAAGTATATTCATGAGAAACAACCCACAGGAGCACCATACCCCTTTGTCGAGTACCAACCTAGCTACCAACCCACAGGACCTTCAAACCCCTTTGTCGAGCACCAACCCAACAACTATTCATGAGCACCAACCCATAGGAGCACCAACCCCTTTGCCGAGCACCAACCCAGCAACAATTTGTGAGCACCAATCCATAGGAGCACCAACCCCTTTGTGTATACCACACACCTATCTCTCAATGTTTTTATCTCAACAAATGATAGTTCAAAACAACATCTCTTTCCTCTTTCTCACCTTTGCTCTTCTAAGCTAGAAATAACAAAAACTATTCATCTCTCCTAATTGCTCTTCTAAGCTAGATATTACAATATCAAATCAACCTCTCTCAACCATATTACAAATGGCTTCTCAAGCCTTTATTTATAGCTTTCCAAATGACCTTTGGCCTTCCCCCTTTGTGATCTTTCAACCCTCATGGAAAATGGTGCCAATCTTGGATTACCCTTCATATTCAAGCCTTTGAAAAGTCATGTGGTGACCCTTCATGACCAAAAACGTCCTTCCCACTTTTGTCCTTATCTTTGGTGACTTTTCGTATTCCTCAAAGTGTCCCTTCAAGATAAATTGTGCCATTACTCTTTTGTCTTCACTTGGTGACTCTTGGTATTCCCTAAGATGACTCTTCATGGGAAAATGCATCTCATCCTTCTTTTGTCTTTACCCCATGGCTCTTTGACTTCTCCATGGGCCCTTCTTTTGTCTCATATGCAACCAAAAATATATTCATTAATATTAAATAAATATTAACTCATATTAGCCAAGATATATTTATTACAACAACATTTAATGCAATGGGGCCTTTATCACCAATAATGCTAAACCTTTGACATCAATGACAATTTTCCCAACAATCTCCCCCTTTGTCATTGATGGCAACCTCAATCTTGAAACTGCCACATCCTGTCACCTACACATCCTATCATCTAAAACCATATAGTAACTCCCCCTTACTGTAGCAACCTATACTTGTTTCTACACCTGTACCTATACCTGTTATTCTCCCCCTTTGACATCAATGGCAAAGGGCCTACCTGGAGCTAACACTTAGCTCCCCCTTAACTGATGTTGAACATCAATGGCAGGAAGTAATAGAAATTACTCCCAACTCCTCTCACCAATCTTTGAATGTATCTTTTGATCGTGCCTTTGATAAGATATCTGACAATATATACACATTGTTCCCTATCCTTTGAGCATCTGCAATCAACTCATTTGAATCTTTTCTTCTAATCTCACAACCTTCTTTATGAAACTTTAATGTATATCCTTGATCACATATTTGACTAACACTCAAGAGATTATGCTTAAGACCTTTTACATACAAAACATTTTTAGTCTTAGTTCTACCGTAATCCAAACTCAAAGTACCTTTTTTGGCTATCCTAATAGTGGTTTTATCTCCAAATCTCACTGTACCACCATTGATCTTCTTTAGAGATATGAATTTACTTTTATCTCCTATCATATGCCTCGAACATCCGCTATCAACGAACTATGGTTGATCTTTATTTCTTACATGCAAATTTGTTTGCACCAACATAGAATCTTCAAGTTGTTTCTTCTGCCATGAACATGTCTAAACCTTCTTCCTAATGAATGAAGCTTTGAAACTCTTACCCTTCTTCTTGATGAAATCTGCATGAGTATCCTTTTCCTTCTTTCTAAAACTGTTAGCTCTTTTTCAACATTCTAATTTCTTGTGACAATAATCATTTGAACCACTTTTAAACTTTTAAACACTGCATATGCAAGAATCATTCTAATAGCCTCAAACCTTAACACCAGTGCAAAATTTTCTTCAAAAAAATCTATTCACTTAAAAGATATACAAATTAATCTGTCAACTCACCTTGTCATGCAACATAGTCAAGACCCAATATCATCCACCATGCTTCAATTTTTCTTAAAAGTGTCTCCTTGAAGCCTAGAAGAGATACCCCCACACAAAAGGGTCCTAGAAACAAATCTTAGGAGATTCCCACATCTCCTCTGTTTCTTCCTTGATCTTCTTGTGTTTTTCTTTTAGAATCTGTTTAATCTTGTCTAACCTTTTTAACTTACTAACATTATCACTTATGATGTTATTCATCTTCTCAACTTTTGCAACTATCTTATCTTGACAAAGCTCATGCTCAAATGTAACAAGAGATTTTACACAATCCTTCCTTTCTGATTCTTTATCTACTATAGCAAGTAATTCATTTTCACTCTTAAACTCAAACTAATCAACCTTTACTATTTAAGGTCTCCAAACCTGAATTTGTCTTTTCTCATATTTTCTAGGGTCTCTATATCCTTTGACATACCTTGAATATCTCTTTACTTTATTTTGACATAATCTAGCAATATGGCCAACCTCATGACAACAAAAGCAAACAATATTTCTCATACCTTTTTCTTGAATGTGACTGAGATCTCCCTTTGACTCATTGCTTCTCCTCATACAATCTCTTGCCCTATGACCAACATGATGACAAACAAAACAAAGGCCATGAAAAGAATTTGAAAACTTGAAAGCATTGGGCTGCTTGATTGGCTTCTTTGATTTGCCTGCAAAACTTGCATCCTTCTTTCCTTGGACTAATATTTCATGATATTTTTCAACCTTGAGTATAAGCTTCTCATGATTATCCTTTAAAGAACCTAACTCATCCTTTAAATGATTACACTCTGCTTCTTTTGATGTTAAAATTGAATTTTTAACCTATAACTGATTCTTAAGATTCTGAATAAATATCTTATTTTCTTTTACTTCTATAGCCAACTTAGAATCCAAGATACACACCTTTTCCTTAAGATCCTCAACCGTAGATTTCAAATCTTCATTCTCCTTCTTTCGTTGCTTGGCCATCTTATGCTTTTCTTTGATCTACCTTCAAGCTGTTAAACCCTTTCTGAAGGAACCTGCTTTGATACCAATTGTAAGCATGGAATATACTGAGAGGGGGGGTGAATCAGTATATTATATATCTTATAAAACTTTCCCTTTATCAAATTCCACTTAATCAAACATTCAAGATATGCAATAAAACTCAAACAATAAACATCACACAAGATAGAGAGAGACACCAGATATAACGTGGAAACCCAATGTGGGAAAAACCATGGAGAACAATCTCAAGTATATTCATGAGAAACAACCCATAGGAACACCATACCCCTTTGCCGAGTACCAACCCAGCTACAATTCGTGAGCACCAACCCACAGGAGTACCAACCCCTTTGTGTATACAACACAATTATCTCTCAATGTTGCTATCTCAACAAATGATAGTTTAATACAACATATCTTTCCTCTCTCTCACCTTTGCTCTTCTAAGCTAGATATAACAAATACTATTCATCTCTCACAATTGCTCTTCTAAGCTAGATATTACAATATCAAATCAACCTCTCTCAACCATATTACAAATGGCTTCTCAAGCCTTTATTTATAGCTTTCCAAACGACCTTTGGCCTTCCCCCTTTGTGACCTTTCAATCCTCATGGAAAATGGCACCAATCTTGGATGACCCTTCATATTCAAACCTTTGAAAAGTCATGTGGTGACCCTTCATGACCAAAAACGTCCTTCCCACTTTTGTCCTTATCTTTGGTGACTTTTCGTATTCCTCAAAGTGTCCCTTCATGATAAATTGTGCCCTTACTCTTTTGTCTTCACTTGGTGACTCTTGGTATTCCCCAAGATGATTCTTCATGGGAAAATGCATCCCATCCTTCTTTTGTCTTTACCCCATGGCTCTTCGACTTCTCCATGAGCCCTTCTTTTGTCTCATATGCAAACAAAAATATATTCGTTAATATTAAATAAATATTAACTCATATTATCCAAGATATATTTATTACAAACAACATTAAATGCAATGGGGCCTTTATCACCAATAATGCTAAACCTTTGACATCAATGACAATATTTCCAATAGTTTATCTATTATATACTATATTGAGCCAATCTACTGTAGTAGTTGGTTCAATTTTTGGTATAATTGAGGTGACTAAATCACTTAGTCTTTCCATGTTTATACATTGGATTATATTACATCATCTAAGCTCTCCAGATTATAATGTGAGTTGACTTCATTCACTCATGTTCACTAGGTTATAAGTATGATTAGGTTGCATGGTTGAGTTAATCTCAATTCTTGAGTGCCAACTCACCTTGAGCTCTAATGTTGCAATAAATTTTTGGTCTTAAATATTTCTATATTTATGCACTTTACATATTTATATTTTTCCTAATATAAGGTCTAATAGTTTTTAATGATATTCTTTCATCTTTTCAAATCAAATTGCCAAAAAAGGCAAGGTAGTTGTATTGATACATATGTGTACTCCTAAATATTACTCTCTTTAAATTTAAATAATTTCAAATGATTAAAATTATAAGTTATATGAATTGATTATATATTTTAACATGTTCTTGGTTGTAGGTCAGTCACTAGTAAATCACTCAAATTAGACTCACATAAAGACAAGGTGTGTTATACACACTCAAGTATGTATATATATTCCCTTCAACTAGAAGTTTCATTACTAGATTAAATGGGGATAAACTGTAGACATTGTTTCTAAACTATATATCACCTTAGTCTTGTACACTTAGCAAATGCATATCAACTATGTACCTTCAAATTCTAATCCTTATTACCAAAAGGCTTTATACATTATCTCTTTGTGCAAAATTACTTATCTTTTAATTTGACCAATGTTATTCTAATGACTCAAAATTCATATCATTCTTATAATGTTATAATCCTTCTTACCTTATGTCTTTATAAGTTATATACCAATGCATATTTTTTAGATTCATAGACAATTGCATCTCAGTGAGATGCCTATGTCGATGCATATGTACTATCCCAATAGAAGTGTCAAGTGTCATAAAGACATAAAATTTACAAATAAAGTGTGTTCCTATGGTTGGTATAAGTGATTTAATTTAATATATTCTCCAAAAAGGTTTGTCTATATACAAGATCAATCCTCATTCATTCCTCACCTAACAACTTATTACCTCTCGCAAAGTAACTTACCAAAAGCATTCAATCAATATCTCAAGTGAGAAAAAATTCTTTACTTTCCCTTATTTCTATATCAGTCATAGGGATTCCACATCTAACAATCTAAAATACTAAATGAGTATCCCATGAGCCACATTTTCCATGTTATAAGCTAGGTCACTCTATGTACTTCGTTATCACACATTACATCCTTATACACATAAGCCAACACATAGGGGAGAAATACATAAGTCCAAGGTAGTCTTTAGAGTATTAGTTATGTACATAGACCTTATTGACTGATGGATATTTAGGGTGTATTAACACCATGTTCCTACTAACCCATTTTCCCCATAGCCACTATGAAGATGGAGAACTAAGGTTTTGTTATTTGACAAGAAATGATAACCTATGATCTAGATCTAAGCACACCAAAGTGAAGGTGAAACAGAACCAAAAATATTCTAGGTGGTCATGTCTAGATATAGAATGTATTCTATTAAGTAAACATTCGTATAGATTAGTGAAAATCATTTATATAACTTTCCAAGGTCGACACAAGTGTTTAAGGTCACAGAAGTGCTAAATCTAATATCTGATGACTAATTCAGAATCCACTTCTAATCTTATTCCCTCATGTTCCAAATCCAGATTTGTATTAGCATTAGAAACAAATAAATATCTTGTTTTCATTATCATTTTAATATCTATCATATTTATACTTTCTATTTTTAGCATATCTTAGCATAGTAAATTTAGTGTATGTTTATATAAGTTTTTAAAATTAATTGGCCTACTTTAGAGACAATCTAGCATCTTTTTGCCCTTGGTTATCTATACCTATTTAACCTTTGATTTACCCAAATAATAATTTATGGTTAAATAATATTTTACATCCTAGTTTATCTCACCTCATTTGATATAATTAGGATCTAGCATCTTCCTAGTTTCCCAATTTTTATATAACATATTGGTGAAGATGATTATTGTTTCATTTTGATCAAACCCTAGCAACCATAAGTTTATCCTCATTTCACTTTATATTCCACATTATAGTTTTATATTATAATTTTTATGAGTATCATGGCAATCATTATAATAATGGTTGAATCTATCTATTATTTTTTGGTTCATTGTTCTATAATGTCATTTTCATATAGCTTGCATTTAATATGAGAAAAAGTGAAGTTATATG
>JARHVA010003182.1:132500-167500 GCA_037957365.1 Torreya grandis
CGATAACCATTTTTGGGTTGATTCTGCCCATGGTTTTGGTACCTATTATTTTGTAATATCACTTTGTTGATGTATTATGTATTAATGCATATTTCATAGGTAATACATTATGAGAACGAGGTTTTTGAAAAGGGAGAATAGAGTGTGTGAATTTAGGTGTAAATTTAGGAGGGTTTGTTGAGCATAGCTCCAAACAATATATGTGCATTGTAATTGTGAGAAGACTAATATGAGAGTGGTTTATACTCTCATGGCTTGTAATTAAATCTGAGCAAGTGTTTCTTGGTGGATGTATCCCACATTAGGTGAACCACATTGTATTTGGTCTTCTTATTGTGCATTTTATTTCTATTATTTATGCATCCCTATTTATATCTATTATTATAATTCTATGAAATTATTATGCATCAATTCCTGTATTTATTCCTAATAACAGGTACCAAAGCTTCAGCTTGTATTTGCTAAAGTATTGAATCGTAAGAAGGGTTATTAGTTCAATTGGGAGCTATGGCTGATGATAATAGATTAAAGGTTGAAAATTTCAATGGACATAACTTTGGTCTATGGAAGATGTAGATGGAGGATTACCTATATCAAAAGGACCTCCATGCTCCACTAAGAGGAAAAGTAAAGCAACTAGCAAGTATGACATATGAGGGTTGGGAGCTACTTGACAAAAAACCACTTGGGGCCATTAGGTTATGCCTTGCATCTTTGGTCCCATTTAATATATTGTAAGAGAAGACCATTGAAGGTCTCATGAATGTATTCAAGAAGTTATATGAGAAACACTCTACTTCTAATAAAATATTTTTAATGAAAAAATTATTTAATATAAAGATGTCTAAAAATGGTTTAGTTCTTGATCATCTAAATGATTTCAATATAGTTTTGAGCATGTTTAATTCTATAAAAGTAGATTTTGATGATGAATTTATGGATTTTCTTATTTTGTGCTCCTTACCAGAGAGTTGGAATAGCCTAGTAATGGTTTTGAATAACTTAGTCTCTAATAATGCCAAGTTGAAGTTTGAGGATGTCATAGGAGTAATCCTTAGTGAGGAAATGTGATGGAAAAGCTCTGGGGAGACTTCAATTTTAGGTGATGATTTGGTGATGGAGAGTAGAGAGAGACAAAACTTTAGAGGAAAAGGAAAGCATGGAAAGTCAAAGGGTCCTAAAAGGTCAAAATCAAGGGCCAGGATGGTATGTTGGCACTATGGAAAGAATGGACATGCAAAGAAGGATTGTTGGTTTCTTCAAAACAAGAAAAAAAATCAAGAAGACACCAAGGAGGTGAATGTGGAAATAGGTAATGTTTATCAAGATGCATTAATTCTCTCCATTGATAATATTGTTGAGTCTTGGGTTTTAGATTTAGGAGATTGTTTTCATGCTACACCATATAGTCATTATTTTATTGATTATGTTTAAGTGGATTTTGGGCATGTTTACTTTGATGATGATGAGCCTTACAACATAGTAGGAAAAGGAAGTGTTCAGATCAACATGCAGAATGGGAACAATTGGCTACTAAAGGATGTGAGGCATGTGCCTAAGTTGAGATATAATTTGGTATCCATAGGAAATATAGGTAGTGAAGGTTGTATGGTGACATTCATAGCAGATTCTTGGAAGGTGACCAAGGGTGCTCTTGTGGTAGCAAGAGGTAAGAAGGTTAGTAACCTATATTTATCAAGTAGTGTTGATTATTTTAATTTAGTTGTTACAGATGTAGATGCAACTTTGTGGCATAATAGGCTTGATTACATGAGCAAAAAGGGTATGCAAATTTTGAAGAATCAATTACCTAGATTGAAAGGATCTGATTTAGATTTTTGTGAAGACTATGTGTATGGAAAAGAAAAAAGGGGTAAATTTTCTCAAGGTTGGACCTACGAGGAAGGAGAATAAGTTAGATCCAGTTCATTCAGATGTATGGGGTTTGGCTTAGGTATCTTCTATTGGTGGGTCATCTTATTATGTAACTTTTATTGATGATACAACTAGGAAACTTTGGGTGTATGGCATTAAGAGAAAATCTAATGTGTTTGAAATATTTAAAAGATGGAAAGCCTTGGTTGAGAATGAAATAGGTCTTAAGTTAAAATGTCTTAGGTTAGATAATGGTGGGGAATATTATAGCAATGCATTTTTTATTACTATTTAAGGAATGGAATTTGTAGATAGAGGACAGTTCTAAGAACTCCACAGTAGAATGGAGTGTTAGAAAGGATGAACATGACTTTCATGGAGTGTGATAGGAGCATGAGGTTGCATGCAAGACTGCCTCTTTAATTTTGGGCAGAAGAAGTAAACATAGCTATATATCTGATAAATAGAGGTCCTTTATCTGATTTAGATAGAGGCATACCTGAGGAAGCTTGATCTGGTAAGAAGTTTGATTGTTCATTTCTTAGAATATTTAGTTGTGAATCCTTCATTCATATTGATAAGGATGATAGGACCAAGTTAGAGGCTAAGTCTGAAAAGTGCACCTTTATTGGTTATGGTGAGGATGACTTTGGTTTCTAGATTTGGAGTCTTAAGGACAAGAAAATATCTATGTCTAGGTATGTTGTCTTTAATGAAAAAGTCATGTATAAACAATAGTTGTAGGATCAGAAAGAAGATTCTAGAAAATATTACATAGTACTAGAGGACATTGTAGATGATAAAATGTCCAAGCAACCATTTCAGGCACCTACTCCACAAGAACCCCAAACTCCTATGGTGAGAAGGTCTTTTAGGGTAAGAAGGGAACCTAAACATTTTTCTCCATCTCTTAATTATTTATTACTTATTGACAATGGAGAGCTAGAGTGCTTTGAAGAATAAATGCAGGTAGATGTCAGGAAGAAGTGGGAGCAAGCTATGGATGAGGAGCATCAGTCTCTCCTGGAAAATTAAACATGGGATTTGGTAACCCCACCTAAAGGTAAGAGAGTATTACAAAATAAGTGGGTGTATAGAGTTAAATAAGATGATGGAGGAAATAAAAGGTACAAGTCCCAATTGGTGGTAAAGGTATTTGCACAAAAGAAGGGAATTGATTTTGATGAGATTTTTTCCCTAGTGGTAAAGATGACTTCTATTAAGACTATTCTTGGGATAGTAGCCATAGAAGACTTGCACTTAGAGCAGCTAGATGTGAAGACTGTGTTCTTTCATGGTGATTTGAAGGAGGACTTGTATATGGAGTAGCTAGAGTGATATGAGGTCATAGGAAAGAAGAACATGGTGTGTAAATTGAAGATATTGTATGGCCTGAAATAAGCTCCACAACAATGGTACATGAAATTTGATAGTTTTATGATGGAACATGGATACTCTAGGTGTCATTCAGACCATTACATATATATCAATAAATTTAATGATGGTGATTACATTATCCTTTGTCTATATGTAGATGATATGTTGGTTGCAGGTAAAAACATGAATGAAATAAAGGTACTCAAAGAATAGCTTAGTAATTCCTTTGATATGAAGGATTTGGGAGTAGAAAAAAAATCCTTGGTATGAGAATAACTTTGGATAGGAAGGAATGAAAGCTGAATTTATCCCAGGAAGAGTACATCAAAAAGGCCTTGGAGAGGTTTAGTATGTAGGATTTTTAAACCAGTTAAGACTCCTATGGCAACTCATTTAAAGTTATCAAAGGAGTAATGTCCCAAGATAGAAGAGGAAAGAATCTAGATGTCACATGTATCATATTCATCAACTATTGTCAGCTTGATGTATGCCATGGTATGCACTAGGCCAGATATTTCCCATGCAATGAGAGCAATTAGCAAGTACATGAGTGATCTAGGTAGAGAACACTAGAATGAAGTGAAGTGGATCCTTTAATATTAAAGAGGGATCATGGGGATAATTTTAAGCTATGGTGGATTGGACACCACTTTTTTTGGTTATGTATATTTAGATATGGCTAGAGATTTATACATTAAGAAGAGTAAAATAGGATATGTATTTATTGTAGGTGACATATCGGTGAGCTGGATTTCATGACTACAGTAACTTGTGGCTTTGTCAAACATAGAGGCTGAGTATGTTGTTACTGGAGAGGAAATAAAAGAAATGATTTGGTTACAGTAGTTGCTTGAAGATTTGGGGCATAAGAAGGAATGAGGGAAGCTATATAGTGATATTCAGAGTGTTATACATCTAGCAAAGAAATCCACTTTCCACTCTAAGATGAAGCATATATAGTTAAGGTAGCATTTCATCAGGACAACTTTGGAGGAAGAGAATTTGAAGCTAGAGAAGATTTCTACCAGTCAGAATCATGTAGACATGATGACTATGGTGGTCACAAGGGAGAAACTGAAGTTATGTCCAGTTTTGATTGGCCTTCATAATTGATAGTGAAGGGTTGAGATGCTTGCTCAAAGGAAATTAGTCTCTAAGTGGGAGATTGTTGTGTTGTGGACCCTTTTTCTAAATTAAAATGTATTTTCAAATACTATACATTTTAAATATATTGTAGACTCGATATGTTTTTCTCGCACTGCATATTTTAATTTTCTAGACCCCTTTTAATGGGAAACCATTTTTGGGTTGGGTTAATTTTCTAGACCCCATGGTTTTAGTACCCATTTTTATGTAATACCGCTTTGTTGATGTATTATGTATTAATGAATATTTCGTAGGTAATACATTATGAGAACAGGGTTTTTGAGAAGGGAGAATAGAGTGTGTTAATTCAGGTGTGAATTTAAGAGGGTTTGTTGAGCATAGCTCCAAATAATATTTTTACATTTTAATTGTGAGAAGACTGATCTGAGAGTGATTTGTACTCTCATGGCTTATAATAAAATTTGATCAAGTGTTTCTTGGTGGATGTAGCCCACATTGGGTGAACCATGTTATATCTAGTTTTCTTGTTGTGCATTTTATTTATGTTCTTTCTGCATCCCTATTTATATCTACTATTTCTACTCTGTGAAATTATTCCACATCAATTCTTGTATTTATTCCTAACACTCGAGGCACCTATCGTATATTGTATTTGTGACATAAGTGGAATAGGAACCTTGAGACTTATATCTCTTGGCATCTTTTAAATAGATTTATCTAACATAGGTATTCTAGTAGTAACTATGTATTTTGTGTATTTATTTAATATATAATATGAATTTTTTCATAAAACTTGAAATTTATAATATACATTACATTAAATCATACAAAAAAGTAATACACATTACATTAAATCACCCAAAAATTTAATATACATAATCTAAAATTATCAATCTAAATAGTTATTTAATACTCTTTAAAATGCATCATGCACATCACATAAAATGTAAAAATATGAATAAGTACATGAATATTTTCATAATTACATGAAATTATTTTTCCTCTAAGAGTTTCAATATCTCATTCTCATTGTTTTGTTTGTAAAGTTGTTTTCTATTTTTTAGATTTTCATAGCAGTCATATGTAAATGGAGGTAATATTCTTAGTGCTTCCAAGGAATTTGCATGGAATATATCCACAAATATTACTCTTTTTGGGTCAATGCACAAATTTGAAGGATAAAAATTATGGCATTCCCCTAAGTTAATTCTTCTTTACAAAGGGTGTATGCCCTTTTTAAAAAAAATTGAGGCTCATGATTATGCCTGAGCCTCAAGGGTATACACCCTTTGTAAAGGGCATATGCCCTTTGTAAAACATAAAGGGAGTATTCCATTTTCATTTTTTCATTTCATTTTATTGTTTCATCTCAAACCTGCAAGCTTTTGATAGGTTTGTTTTTCTCTTTTCATTTCTCTTGTAAATCCACGTGCATGTTTTGTATTTGCATCCCACCAACAGGATTCAGCATTTGGGTTTATACCTCAAGTATGTTTATTTTTAAATTTATTTTTTTCCATTTATATTTACATTTATTTATTTAAGTAGGGTTTTGAGTTTAGATTTACATTATATTCTCTTATGTTGACTAAAAAAACCTATATTTCTATTTACAATCTAAATACACAATTAAAAAATGAATCCATTATGTGAAGAAAATTTTAGACAAAACCCTAAATAATTTGATTTTTCATAAGAATAAGTTTAATTGTATGAATAATATAATTCAAAATTTCAAATAATCATCAATGGTTTGTGTCACTCCTTAGATGATAGTGCACACATTTCACTTACCAATACACTAGAGAGTACTTTTTATGAACTAGTAAATGTAACTTCGTAATTCAATGCAATGTTGCATCGAAAAGGAACCATGAAAAAAAATTATTCCAAAAAATTATCATATGAAGATGTTAATAAAAAATAACAAAATACATTGTTTGCACTTTGTTTGTTAAGCCTAGAACTAACCAACCTTCACCGACAAATTACAAACATATTAGTATTGATTGGTGTGTTCATAAGGAGATGAAAAATAACATTTGGGATAGGTGACGGATGGTGTTTAATGAGCCTCCATGAAAAATTAATGAGGTTCTATTATACCTTTAGATAAAATTTTATTGTGAATTTGTGCTACAATAAATTCCAAACTATTTTGACATGAAGACCTCTAAAGGTAGGGAAGGTGGATCTTCATTTGATAGACCTAGTTCCAGATGAGACCAAAACCATCATAGCCAAGCTCATATAAATAGAATGACAATATCACATATCTCTATTCCTAAAATTTTACATTGTAACATACAGATGGACACCCTTGAGGTGGTTATGAGTCTGACACAAGTTATGATTGAGCATGTTATACATTAATTACTTATACTAAGCCTATAGGTGGTTCTAGTGGCAGTGGTGTTTGTGGTAGTGGTATTGGTGGAACTGGTAGTGGTTTTGGCGGTGTTGGTATAGGTGTTAGTGTCCCTCCTCATACTCATGTAATAGTTATTATGCATCATTTCACATCATGTGTAATGAAGTGTATGGGACCTCATGTTTAGGTGTGACCTACATAGAGGTCATTTATATAGACAAGCATGCCAAATCATACAAAACTTATAGATGCTTTAACAACACATGACACTAGCATGTCAGACACTATGCCTAATGTACTATCTTCACCAACTCCTATTAGGATACATCATCCTATTAAGCAAGAGTTATTGACTTCACCTTCTATATTCAATACACATGTTTAATTTTGATTATAGTTTTATTTTATGTTTGTAAAATAATATTAAATTTATTTTCTTGTATGTGTTTTCTTAATTGACTAATTTATTTGAATGAACTTGTTATTTATTACTTTTATAGATGATTGGTGATATTTTAGGTAGCTCATCAGGCCTTGACTCTATTTTAGAGGCTGAAATTGGTATGGGTGTACCTTATATGCAAGTTTGAAAACTTTTAAAGTACATATTTATTCATGTATGTTTATTGTCCTTTGAACAAAAAAATATGTTTTAAGATATATATTATAGTCATAGACTTTTATCATGTTCATTGGATTCACACCTTATTCATTTATTGGTTTTATAGATGATGAGGGATGATATGGTCACCCCTCATAGATGACAAGAAGGTTTTATTGATGTTGCAGCTACATATAAGGATCCACTATCTCTATAGTAGGTCATGATTCAGGGATAGATACTAGTGAGAACACATAGTAAAATTGTTTTTAGCCTTAAGAAATGATATTCTATGTAATTTTACATAATTATATGCACATCTAGATGTAACGATATATGTATGTTCTATAGGATTCCCCATAATGGGTGTATATGTGGTCTCGTATCCCTAAACAACCATTTAAATGGAATACAGTGAGTGCATAATCATTTTTCAAAATTTTGTTCTTGAAAATTTTATCATTTTCAATATATAATTTTAATGCATTAATTATTATATTTCATATGTTGTGCAAACACAAAAAATTTAGAGGTTATGGATGAAATAAGGGATGACTCACATGATGAGAGGAGAGTCTCTCCTTGTATTGAGGTATCCAACACCCCTGACACTACATCTATACCAATAAATCCCAATTTATTTAGAGGAAATGAGGAGCAAGAGAGCTGGTTTTTGTGATAGGGGTCTAGTTGTAAGCATAATCAATTTTTTATGCCAATATGGCCCACATTGTATGCCTATATGGCACATTTTGTTTAAGTACATGTTATAGTCTACATTTTTTTTGATCTATGTTGTATTGTTTATGTTGAATTATGACATAAAACTTTTCATATACACTTATATAATATTTGAAAATAAGATTCCTTTACTTATGTGCATTTTCTATTTTCATCATTTAATGTTTACACATGTTATTAGTTAATGATCAAAATTTCTTCATATGAGGATGAAAAAAACCACATTATTCTCTAAGTTAGGTGCTTCATCATTATGTATATTTTACATTTACATGTGATATTTACTCTTTAATTATTTTATTTACATTTCATTACATATAAATTTGAAATTATAATGTAAGTGGACTTGTGATAAATTTTATGGTTGTAAATATTATAAGTTGTACTTGATCCGAGTTGTTAGGAGATCAAGTGATGTAGGAGCAATTTACTATTTACTTGCTTCATTTATATTTAATTACATATCAATTTGCAATTGTTATATAAGTGAACTTGTGTTCAATTTGAAGGATGTAAATATTATAAATTGTACTTGATCATAGTTTTTAGGAGGTCTAGTGATATAAGAGAAATTTACTATTTACTTGTTTTGTTTAAATTTAGCTACATATCAATTTCCAATTATGATGTAAGTGGACTTGTGATCAATTTTAGGGATGTAAAAATTATAATTTGTACTTGATCATAGTTGTTAGGAGGTATAGTGATGCAGAAGCATCATCCATCAGGGTGTATATAGTGCGTTTTTAGTAATAAATTGCCTATCATGGATTCAAGTTGTTTGTAATAGCTTAATTAGGGGGTGTTTATATTTTCACTCCAAAACTGAATTCAAACTTGTAATAAGGAGTATATGATGTTCTTGGAGAAATTCATCACCTGTTAAAGGTGCATGACTATTATAAAGGCTCATTTATGGTCTTATGGTCTCAAAATTCATAGCAATGTATTTTAGTGCATGACTTAGCATTGAATTGATTATTTTTAAGGTCTTATGATGTAAATGAAAAACAAATACCTAATGTAGATGGAACATACACTTACATTAGACATTCACCTAGCTTTGATCTCTGATTTGAGTCTCCTCTCTACTTGGTCTAATACTTTCCATGGATATAAGGTCTTTTATTTCTCCATTGAACACCTTTGCTCATTCTCAACTTTACTAGGTACGTAAACTTATTTCCCACATAGTTCTGTTCTCTCTCTATAAGACATATCACCCTTATATACATCTACACTCTCTCCTCTTATTATCAACTCTACACTCTAAATCTCCTCTAGGAATAATCTTAAAATTAATTCACTTTGATCTAAGTCTATAGTTCTAGACCTACTTCTTGATCATGAAACCTATAGATAGGTTGACCTTAGATAGGCATGTGTAAAGCTGAGAGGCTAGAAAATTAGATATTCTATTTTTTGAAACACTTCACTCACCTTTAAGACTTGTTTAATGTCTATTTATGTTTTCTTCAACTCCTAAAATATTTTACAATCCTTCATTCAACACCAAATGTCCATCCAAGGCATATTTGCAAAGTTTTTGTGCTAATACAGGCAGGTTTTGAGACTTCTTGACACCATCCTCCTCTTTTAAACATTATTTCTTCCTTATAAATATAAAATTCATACCTATACACCTTACCTTTCATTTTTCCAAATTTCTCATTATTTTCTAGGTCTCCAAAACTACTAAAATCTTACTTGATAGTTTTCTTTTGATAAGTACAATAAGGTTTTTTAAGATAAACAATCCTGCAACTCCTATTACTCACTCCTCATATCTCAAAATAACTTCTAACCTTCTCTATAATTTTATCTATATCATATAATAACTCTCTTATAATATGAGATCATTTTACCTTATAAATCACAAGATACAAGGGTTTTAGAATGTCTTAGGGTTTCATGGCAACCTACAAGTCGAGAGCATGTAAAAATGTCTTATTTAAAGTTGGAAACATTTTAAACCCTAATTATTTTACATAAGGTTTTTAATAACACATTACACCTCTATCCACAATATAATCATCTTGACCAATAACAAATGTCTTCAAAATACAAATATTCTAATAATATAGCAAACCTATATTACCTTGTTTAGCCTGTAAACATTCCAAAAAGGCTTCAACATGTAAACTACACATAATACATGAAATTATGAATGTTATATTGTCTTATAAACTCTCTTATTCATACTTTCATTAGTTTATTTGGCATAAACATTCTCAATAATACTAAATCAACGCCCTCTTACAATACTCCAACTCCTCTCTCATGAAATTTCAACTCTTTATATGCTAAAATATACAAGAGACTTCATTTTTATTTACATTCTCATGATAAATAACCTCTACACTTATTATTATACCTATTTTATACACCAAAAATCCACACATGATGATTCTAAATGTCATACTTCCTTTGGATCACTTCATGACCCCCTTGGGCCCAACTTAAACCATTCAACCCCAAACTAGGGTCAACCCAAGTCATTTTAACCTAATGACTTAGCCCACATTTTACACCAACTTTACCTTATCTCTCAACCACCGATGGTCACCTTAACCTTTGATGGTCACCCTAACCTTCTATGGTTAGGTTTCATTATCTAAACCAGCTCAACTGACCCTTCACTCCAACTTACTTTCCTACAATTAGAATGTATAATTTATGTGCGAACCCATGCATGATGAAGTTAAAATTAGAAATCAAGTTGGACCCCTTATTTACATATTGTTGCACCTATCCTTCCTTTCCTATAAGAAGAGAGGATCAAGAGATGAGGAGGGATCAATCTAGGACTTCAAGAACATTTGCATCCAGAGCTTCTTTTGCAAGTGTACTTCTAGTAATCTAGTAATCCAACAATCCATCCATCATGATAGAGAGCCAACTTTTCACCACCCCTTGGCTGATATACAAGTAAAATTACTCTACCAAAATCATGCCAAACTCTACCAATGAATCAATCAACTCAACCATTCATCCAATCAACCATTGGAAAGCTAATTATTTTCTTTCCGTTATTCAATTACTTTGTTTCTATTTTATAATGAGCCCAACATAAACACATCTCCTTAAATTGTCTTTTGTGATCCCATCAATCAAACCTGTATAAACCCATATCCAACACATAGTAACTATTGATAGTCACCTTAACATTCAATGGATTTTCCAACCACTAATGGTTATCTCAATAACTTATGGTCACCTCAATCACCAATGGTCACTATGGTAGAAAATAACAACAAGCTATTTTTACCCACTTATCCTCAACCAAATCCACTCTTCTTTTTGGTTTCCTATTCACAAACCTCCAAACTATTTTTTGAAGAACACTAGACTTGTTTAGCACTAGTATTGACTTGCTTATTACTATATTAGTCAATTTAGCCTACTTATTTATCAAGCATTTCTTGTACTCAATTTTAGTAATTTTTTATTATTGATGCAAGTAATTTATATTTTATTTTCTAAACTTAATTATTTAAAATGTGTGGATTGACATCCCCCAAGGAACCTCTTACTTCTGGGATGTAGCTAGTGCTAGGCAATCCACCCAACTATCTATTTAACCAACCATTTGCTTTAGTGATGTGTTATTTGTAGATCATCCTCCCAAGCCAAAGAGGAGCTCTTCATAATCATCTGATTCAACATGTACACAACCAAATGGATTTTTCAACCATACCCGTATCTAGTTTTTTCTTCTTCTATTCTTGAAATATAAGATGAAATTTACTAAAATATTCTAGCATTCCTAGTGGGACCTTGAGTCTCTACTTAGGTTTTTCTTGTTTGCATCTATATTCTCTTCTCCCTATTCTATGCTCATAAATGAAATTGAAATTTCTTTTAATTTTACAATCAACTACATGCACTGATTGCTTCAAAGTTTAGCTCACGTAGTTTAAATTAAAGTAAAGTAATTCAATCATAACATCACTTTTATCTCACACACTAAACCAAACCACTTACATCAATAAAACATCAAACAATTTTAAACAAGGCTTGACTAGGATTTCATCACCTAGCAATCAGCTTATCCTTTCTTGATGATCCTACTTGGAGGTCATTACTAAAGGGAGAACCAACTCAGCTCTCTGGTTGAGTATAAACTCTATAAATTAGTATATATTGGCTAAGCACCCAATACCCTTATCACTGTGGTGTGTGAAGTGAGGGGGTAGTCCCCCATACCAAGCCACGTACTAATTTCTAAAATAGATCCTTTTTGAGAGCATGAACAACCTGAAACCATCCATAGATTTCTTTTTTAGTACCTTTTCTATCATCATAAGTGGAGTCACAATTTTTTGAAAGCATAAGGCATAAGCCAAAAGAGAGACTAAAAATAACTTTAGGACTTAACGTGATTTTTAGTGTGTGATTACTTTTCATGCTTATTTTTTAGCTTCTTTTTCTATTTGAGTGGTGAGATTATTTGTGTATTCTCTCCCCTTATCTTGTATGGTTCTAACTCATCAATAATGAAATAACCTAGCAGGTTAAACCCATAACCAAACCAATCAACCTCTTCTACCTCCTCATCCATGGAGTGCATCTCTGAACTAGAAAAGTCTCCTCATCCTTTAGGAAGTCTTTCATTCCCTTGTGAAGTTCCCCAAGGAGATACAGACTTTTCCACCTTCTTAGATAACAATCATATGGCCCTTCAACATTATCTTAACACCATGCCTCACCATGCCCTTACTTAGGTTTCACCTATGTACCCACCTTATGGCATGCCTTCCCACCTTATGGGAAACACTTCTATTACTATAATCACTAGCCAACCATTGACTACCCAATCTTCTTCATCTACCAATAATACCTTTGATAATACTATGGAAAACCAACTTTCCCAACCTAAAAACACCCTAATACCTTCCACCCCCACCAAAAACTCCTCTACCTTAGGAGTAGCCCAACCACCAGCCACCTATACTCCTCTCACCATGGGAGTACCTACCACTAGCATTGCCAATCTTCCTTCAACTACCTCCAATCATCTAACCACTACCCCACTTCAAAACCTTGTGGCACCTATACCTTCTACCTTACCACCAATCAGTACAAATATCACCACCCTTCCTTTGATAACCAACCTAACCACCACTCCTACCCAATAGGTTCCCATTTCACCAAACCTAGGTTACATCCCTAACCCACAAGGGCATGTACCTCTACCCACTACCCAACCACTTACATCCACCTACCCCTACATACCATCCACCCAACCACCTATGTCCACTATCAATATGTGGCAGCTCCTCAACTTCATACCAATTATCAATATGTCATCCAACCACAAAAACAATATGTACCTTACAACTTTCTAGGTGCATAAGCCTAAATGGATCTGATGAATATGCTCATGTATAAAATGACTACCTTAGAATCATCCATTTCAAGGGCTCATAATATCTTATCATATGACCATATCTACAATAAACCCATTCACCCATCAATTCCTTTCAAACCATATCCTCCTTAGTGGGAACTTCCCAATTTCTCTAAGTTTTAGAGTAAGCAGGATCTCCAACGACACTATAGGGTATTTAGGTTGCATGTTATTTGATTTCTTATGTTGATGACCTTCTTTTTCTTACCTTCCCCATGTCCCTTCTGGTCTAGCATCAGACTAGTATAGTGTCATAACCAAACACTCTTTGTTCTCCTTCACCCAGTTGGCCCAAACTTTCTTGGATAATTTTTTGATAAACATCTCCAAGAAATTTTCCATCACTAACCTTTAATCTATCCAGCAATTTGATGATGAATCTATTATTGATTTTGTAGCTTGTTGGAGGAGCCTAATCAATCAAATTTCCTTCTCTCTACCCCAACCTGACCTGATAGAACTTTTCACTTAGGCATGTGCTAAGCACATCTATTTTACATTGCATGTTAAAAGTTTTAAAACCTTTGAAAAATCTTTTACCATGGCATGTAAGCTAGAAAATAGAGCTGTAGATGAAGGAAAGCTAAATTTAGAAAATAAAAACTCTACCTACAAAACCAATGAGGCCTCTTCCCCTAATTCAAGCAACCAAACCAATACCAATGCCAAGAATAAGAGAACTACAAATTTGATTGTCCTTAAGACCTCTCCTCCACCATTTATCAAATAATCAAATTACTCTAGCTCCTTAAATCAAAACATGAGAAACCATAATTGAAACAATCAGAAGCAATGTACTACACTTTGGGAATCTTATGCTTCAATCTTGGAGAATCTGCTAAAGGCCAATATCATATAACTTCCTCCCATCAATCCCACAGAATAATTTGATTCCTGTCATCTTGCACCTAGATGGTACAATGAGAATGACCTATGTGGTTTCCATCAAGTAGTTGGCCATGACATTAATAGGTTAATACCTTCAAAAGCATTGTCTAAAGCCTCATTGACAAGAGGAAACTCACATTGGACAATCCTAATGTACCTCCAAACCAAGACCTTGACATTTTCAAATAACCCTTTCCCAATCATGCACCTACCAAAAATGAGAGAAATAAGGCTCAATCTTCTCATGATGCCCATACCATCAATATGATTCTTGACACGCTCATTACTGAAGAACCTACTATGCAATCTACCTATTCTTTTCCCTCTCCACTTATAAAGGTAGTGGAGTTACCTTCTCTTCATTTAGTAACCCAAACTAAGGAAGCACCCCTTTCTCCTCCTCCACTTATTGAAGTAGTGGAGTTCTCAACCCCTTTCTCAACTGACATACTGGAGTAAACAACCATCAGCACATTACCTTCCCCCTCAACTACCAAGCAATTTACTTCCCCTTTGGAGATCATTCCCAAGGAAGAAACCACCACACTTGCATCTCTCATAGAGGAACCACCTATCCAAACCTTTCATAATTTGATTGAGGAAAAGGATGAGGTCACCATCCCCCTTTCTTAGCCTATGGGTTTATTTTTTGAGCCCACTACCTAGAGAACAAAACCGGTCTATAAATTGTTCTCTAGACTAGTTCAAAGGTTAGAATTTGTCTCCAAACTTGATGTGAATCAAGCCACGTTTTGACAAAAATTGGGGCTCCCTTACATCACCAAACAAGAAACTTCAACTACCTCATTGATAGACCAACCCACCACTTTTGTTATCTAACCCCTATCTATCAACCAAACCAATAAAAACCTCTACCAACCTAACCATCGAAAGCAACCAAAGTCTAAATTACCAAATCATCTTCTATCACTTCAACCAAACCAAAAAAAAACCTTGGCATCTTCCCTATGTAGAGCCTTAATCACCTATCCTTGAAATTGGAGCTAACCTCACCAAACCCACCAACAAAGCACCAAAATAAATTAACTAAGGAGGTAAAGCCACCAAAAGACTAGAGAGCCAAACTTCTACCTCCTTCAACCTTCCCCTCTATCTTAGGACCTCATCCCTCCACTTTGATTAAAAATCTGATTGTGTCAACCAAAACCCAACTACCACTATTTATTACACTAGCACACTTGCTTTTTGACATAGCCATCTTCATCGAGCCATAAATAACTAAACTACCTACCTTGAAACCTTCTACCTCGACTTCATTAACTTCCACCTTACCAAAACCAGAACCATCAACTAAGAACACCACCTTACCCAAACCTTCTACCATCAAGCCCATTTCTAGAAAGACTTCCATCTCACCAACCAAGGCCAAAACCTCTAAACCCTTTCCACCTTTAGTTGTATCCTACTTGACTATTTTCCAAAGGTTATTACAAGCTTCTTGTCTGACCTTACCTCCTATCATTCCATTCAACCCTCTAAGTCCAAAACCAATCTAGTATAATGACTGTCAGGTATGTTCTTACCATAGGACACCTGTGCATGACATGGAAAACTATAAATCTCTCCAACCATAGTATATTAGCTCCATGATGAGGATGATCTATTAATAGAGGAACCTCCCACAATCTTGTTACCAATATAACTACTAACAACCATTACCCAACACCTACTTACTCCCCTACCCTCACCTTAGAATGATGATGATCCAAACCAATCTCCTACCCCAACTCTTCCCTCCATCCATACTATCCATGTGGTCACACGTTCAATAAAAAGATAAGGGGAAGGATAAATTATGCATCCCATGGACATATCCATCTTATACCTCCCGATCAAGTCAAAATCAAGAACCTTCAACTTCAACCAAACCCAAGGTATCTATCTTGGGTACCTCCCAATCCAACCCTTTCAAATCAATCAGAAGAGTGGTTTTGAAACAACTTCACCAAACCTCAGTGAATATGAGATTATATGAGTTAATTTATACTTCAACTCTTCATCACCAAGCAATTATAGAGGCATTACAATTAGTATAGGTCTAACTTAAATACCCTTAACCTCTAACATCTTTTATTAGCACTCTCCAAATTTTGAACCTTGTCACCTTTAAGGATTTAGAAATACCTTCTATCCATCTCGATGACTCAAATCTACCTCTTTTAATTACTAACTATATCAACCAAACCTACATCAAAAGGGTCATGATTGATGGGGAACCAATATTAATATCATCTCCTCCCATGCCTATTATCAACTCAAACTCCTAGACAATGTCATGTTTGAAACCTTAGCCATCCTCTGATCCTTCAATGACACCAAGACCACTACTTTAGGAACTATTGTATTTCATAAGTATTTAGGACCTAGCATGCTCCTAGAGCTCTTTTATATAATGGAGGATGAATTCCAATACAATGTTTTGCTAGGATGACCTTGGATTCACTCCATGGATTGTGTCCCATCTACCTTTCATCATTACATCAAATTTGAGCACGAAGGTTAGGTTTTCACTATACAAGCTAACCCTAACCCCTTTTCATCATGCAACATGACTTATAGACCCAACCACATCCTCATACCTCCATCTACCACACCCTCATTGACCAAAGATAAGCCCTCAACCATGAAGGATGAACCCATATATTCTTCTATCGATGAAACATCTACTAGCTCATCAATCCCCTAAGATAAAATCCCCACCTTAGACCACTTGGAATCAACATTCCAATGTCTTTCACTTGGGTAATATCACTTCTTGACCCTTAACACCTTCCCTACTCCTCATGAGAACGATCAACTTAATAACCAACTTAGGTATGACCCTAATATTAGAGCCACTATTCCCTTTGGACCTTCAAACTATCAAACGCATTTTATCTATGGAGGATTTGACAAACCACTTAATGATTCTAACACTTCCTCTTCACCTCAACCATTCACCTCTAACTTCTCTTATTTGGACAACCCTAACTTTTCCAAGACATACCTCCATAGGTAAAATTGGAAAGGATTTGGCCTAGGATGATATAAGCATGGCCCACATGAGGTGATTTCCATCAAAACCATAAAGCCTCATGAGAAACATGGGCTTGATTTCATTCTTTCTAACTAGAATAACATTAAACCATCCACCACCACCATTATTGAAGAAGAGCTCGCTTCCTCCCCAACCCTTTCTCCACCTATGTGTATGAATGATGACATTATCCCACCTAACTTTTTAGTTATCAACATGATCAACCTCAAACCCCTGACCTATCAAAATTATGGGGTGATGGTAACCATCCCTATGACCTATCTTGAGATGATAGGAGATGACTCTCTTACCATTAACACCATTCATTGCTAGGATGATACTCCATTCTCACCTATCTTTGTTTGCTAGATTCTTCTATCCACAAATCCATTCCTTTTAAGACTTCAACCATGTTTAACAAATCGACCATGGATATAAACTTGGGAACTCTAAACAACCCCTCTATTATCAAAATTAGCTAATCATTGAATTTTGATGAACTTTAGGACTTCCCCTCTTTCCTCCAAGACTACAACATAGTATTTGCTTGCTCTTATAGTGACATGCCTAGAATTCACCCCACCATTTCCACCCATAACATAGTCAAAAATCATGATGCCAAGCCTATTAAGCAAAAACTTTGATGAATGCACCCTTGCATAGCCCTTCTCATAAAAGAAGAGCTTCAACATCTCCTATCCATCAATTTCATTCATCCCATTGACTATCCCCAATGGGTGTCAAATGTCATGCATGTCATAAAATTCACTAAGGGACTACACATTTGTGTGGACCTTCATGACCTCAAATTCACTTTCCCCAAAGATTATTTTCCTCTAACAAACATCAACTAACTAGTTGATCTTATAGCCAACTACAAGATGTTATATCTCATGGATGGATTCAAGGGTTATAATTAGATCCTAATTACCTTTGAAGATCAGCATAAAAATGCCTTTATCACCCCATGGGGGATCTTTTACTATAGATTCATGCCTTTTTGACTAAATAACACTATTTTAACCTATCAATGTTCCATGACCTACATCTTCCATGACCTTCACCACAAGATTATCAAGGACTATGTTGATGAACTTCTTAGGAAATCTAAATATCGTAAGGATCATTTAGCCATTTTAAAGATCATATTTGAGTGTCTTATCCATTAGCATGTTTGTCTTAACCTAAATAAGTTCATTTTTGGGGTCTTGTTAGGAAATATTATTGGCTTTATCATTTCCCTTTGGGAATTAAAGTTGATCATACCAAAATCAAAGCAATCCTTGACATGTTTCCTCCCATCAATCTCAAGCAACTCAAAAGTTTGTATGGGAAGCTATAATCCATTCATCACTTTATCTCCTAGTTTTCAAACCAATGCCAACCCTTACACCACCTTATGAATAAATATGTCTCTTTCAAGTGGAACAATGACTATCAAAAGGCCTTTGATTCCCTCAAAAAGTACCTTTTGTCTCTACCTATCCTCACCCCTCCCAAGAATGATCAACCTTTCTACCTTTATATCTGTATCACTAACCACTCCCTAGGGGTAATGCTTGCTCATTAAGATGAAAATCATAAAGAACAAGTTTTCTACTACATTAATCACATGCTTTTAGATTAAAAGACTCAATACAACCATACCAAGAAACTTTGCCTAGCATTGGTCTTTATGGCCACCAATCTTTTCCACTACCCTCTAAACCACAAAACCTATGTCATAACTAATACTAACCCACTCAAGTATATGAACTCCAAGCCATACCAAAACCAATGTATGTCCAAGTGGCTCATGCTTTTAGTGGAGTTTAACCTTGATTTCCTTCAATAAAAGTCAATTAAAGGGAAATTCATTGCCAACCAATTGGCCAAATCACCATTAGCAGACATTGAACCTCTTCCTCTTGAGTTCCTTGATGAGTCCATTACAACCCTCTCTCAAGTAGACTTCACCTATCAAGTCACTATGTTCTTTGATGGATCAAAGTGTCAATGTGGTGGGGGAGTTGGTATTATCCTTATCCCCTTTGTTAGTGAACCTCTTCCTTTGTCTTTCAAGCTTGAATTTGATTATACCAATAATATGGTTGAATACAAAGCCTTAGTCATAGGCCTTCAAACTATGTTAGCCTTGGGAGTCAAAATAATCAATATCTTTGGTGACTCCCAACTTGTGGTCAATCAAATCAATGGCTCTTACTAGTGTAATAATGATGTTTTACAATAGTACAAATAACTAGTTGATGAAATCTTAACATCATTTGAACACTACCACATCCAATCCACCCTACAGTCTACCAACAAGTTTGTTGACACCATGGCTTCCCTCACCTCTTAAATTCCCTCTACACCCTCTAACTCTAAGCTATCTATAATTATCCATAGACTTATGCATCCTTCTTATGTCAAACTAGATTCTCCCACCATCTTTAACATGGAGGAAACCCAACCTGACCTTTGGTATCAGTAGACCTTTGACTATCTCAACCTTGCCATCATTCTTTCTAGTCTTTCCAAGAATACTCAAAAAGTGTTTATCCCAAGTACCTCGCATTATACCATTATGGGGGGAGTTAATTAAAAAAACATCTTTGATGGTCTCCTATTTCATTGCCTACATAGTCATGAAGCCTCTCATGTAATCAAGGAAACACTTTAGTGGCCTCACCATAGCTAAATGCATCCTTCACCTTGGATATTACTAGCCTACTCTTAACCAAGATTGCTTTGATTATGTGAAAAAGTGTGTTAAGTGTTAACAACATACCAATTTGCATCATGCACCTAGCCATATTATTTATGTATCCACTAATTTTTTCCCTTCTCATAATGGGGTCTAGACCTTGTTGATGAAATTATCCCCCATTCTTCATAGCAGAACCATTTTATCATCAATGTGATTGAATATTTTACCAAATGGGTATAAGTTATTCATCTATTCTCAATCAAAACTAAAAAAATGTTGACTTTATCAACCATCACATTATCTATCATTTTAGTGTTCCTCACAAAATTATCACTGACAATGGTAAATCCTTTAAGGACAAGCAAGCCCAAGTTATTTGTGACACATTCAAGATTAAATCAAGTTTCTCCTAGCCCTATCACCTTTAAGTGAATGGAGAGGCAAGAACCTTTAATAGAACTCTTAACAACATGCTTACTAAAATGGTCAATGAATCTGATCAGGATTGGCATTTGCGCATCCCCTTTGCCTTATGAGCATATCATACTAACATTCAAACCCCTAGAAATCCTACCTCATTCTCTCTTGTGCTTGGAGTAGAGGTTATCTTACCACTAGAAGTCTAAATCCCATCTCTTTGTATAGCTTTATAGGATCTCATTTATTAATATGATTATCATTAGCACCATTTAGCCAAGCTTGATCTACTTGATAAGCATCATTTAGTTGCCCTTACCCATATTCATGTTTATCAAGAGTGCTCAAGCATGCCTATAACAAACACCTTAGAATGTGAGAATTCAATATCAGATAGCTCCTTCTAAAGGAAATCAATATGTCACCAATATGGAGAAAAGAAAGCATGACAAGTTTGTTTTCAATTGCCTTGGACCTTATATCATAACCCATAAGTATAGATCAAGTAATTACCAGTTATCTTCTCTTACGAGAAACTCAGAACCTGAGCCCCTGAATGCTTCAAATCTTTGTCCTTTATTTTGTTAAATAAGATCAAACTCACCTTTTGTCTAACTTAAGATCATCCCTTGCTTATAAATCACATTCATATCCTTATTTTAGGGTTAACTGATTAAAAATGAATCATGTAATTATCCATCACAATCATAGCCTAATCTTGAACAATGGGTACCATGGATCTACCCATGGTATGATTCTCATGGTAATTTTTGCCCCTTTTCATGGGATGGATTCCCATGATCATTATCACCTAAACCTTTTTACACCTAATCAAACTTCTTGTGATTTTAGTTTTACCTTCATAATGTTGAACCCTTAAGCCTATATAAGGAAGTCTAATTCAATCAAAATCAAACAAAGTAAAATACAAATTCTAAACTAATATAAATCATGGGTCATTCCTAGCATTTACAGACTGCTCCTTTAAAGAATAGCTATTTAAAACATATTTGAAATTTCTCCAAGTAAGGTGGACTACTTCCTTGAAGGATAGCTATCAAAGGCATTAAATAAAACACACAAACTTAGACCACTCCCTCAAAGGATGGCTGAATAAGGCATTTGTAAAAATAAGTAATTTCTTGGAAGCTTCCCACATCGATCAGCTTCCCCAACCCTCCTAAGTAATTATCAAACAAAAGTAAAAACAAAAGAATTTTGAAATATGCATTTGGCTCTCATAAGCAAAATAATCTTGAAAGTTATAGTCAGCTCTCATGAGTAGACTTCTCACATCAATTAGTCTATACTTTGTATGAGATAGACTTGTTTATACTAAATCTTTAGAAACCTATAAAAGAGGAATGCTAATCTCATAATAAGGTTCCATCTTTCATCCATCTCCCCTTTATACACTATAAGCAAGGTATTTTGAGCTCACTTGGCATCATGTGATCAAGGCACTATTTTACTATTTTAACCAACTAACGAATGATAATGTGAAGGATTCAAAGGGCTTATGTTCCTTAAGCCAATCCAACTTTGGTTTTGTTTTATTCCTTGTCAAATAAAAATCATCATGTCCTCTTCCTATCCTATTATGACTAGTTGATATATTTACTAAGACGTTTGTCTCTTGATAAAATTCTTTGTTCTCACATATAGTTTTGTTAATTAACCTACTTTATGTGCTCTACCTCAAGCAAGATATCAATAACCATAATCATAACCATGACATATCAACATGTGTCATAAGCAAAAATATACATCATTAACATATCCTTCAACATGTCAAAGTTAAGCATCCATGAATAATAAATCATCACCCATTTCTACCACATGTCTATATCCAAATAAGGAAGAATATACTTATTAAATTTTATCATAAACATCATCATAATAACCATAAATAACATAAGCATCATCATCAACATTAATAAAATCCATCACATGCCTAGCTAGGTGAGTCTACATCAGTATCCAAGATCTATAACATAAGTATAATCAATATAGCATCATCAATGATCAATATAAGCATCATATCATCTCATTAACATAAAATCAAGCCATAGATCATGATCAATAAACAAGGATCATATATATAAATCATGAGTCTAACAGCATAATGTTTACAAACAAAATACATGTCTCTCTCTAAAAAATGTGCATATCACTACATCAACTCATAGGGCAGTATAAAACTGATATATAACAACATATAATATGTCATAAACCATGTCCTAGCTATGCCCCTAGGGTATAAATATCTCTTAGAGCATCACTAGTTCTTGGTGCCTATTCCCCTATATTACCTGCTAATCCACCTATGGAAGCCACTCACTTCCCTAGTGTCACCACACTAGTACCGCCTACCAAACTAGCTATATATTTACCCCATTAGGGCTCATCAAGATAATTCTTTAGGACTATAACCTCATAGTAGCATAACTCCTCCATTGTGGTTAGGTATCATGCCTAGTAATCTTATATATACTACTACTCCTCTTTCAACCTATCTTAAGGAGTCTCTCTCCTAGGTGACCAAAGCTAGTGAAGCTCTAGCCTAGTCCCTATAACCTGTAAGTGTTGCCACTTAACCCTGTAAAGAAGCCACCTGACCTTGTAATGGTACAACATGTGCTTGTGTAACAGCTAACACCACTCCTACCTATGCATTTGGGGCAACCCCTAAACTTGTGCTCATTGACCTCTACCATCTGGGTCAACATCTATAGGATACCTACCACCATCATCCCCACCAAATTTTGCTACCATGTAAAGATCCTAGTACCATGCAGGGTAACCATCTAAAAAACATGCATCATTTATCACTGGCTGTAATGGCAACTCCTTATGATCTAACAAGTTTTGTACAAGATGTGGCTTAGGTAGTAGTATCTTTGTATCCTCTCACCTGTATCTAGGAAATGGGCTCAAGATACCCTGACCCAAGCCAATGTATCTTTACACCTTGTTGAATGGGATGAGCTCTACCTCCCCATCCCTCCTACTAAAGATCCACCTATAACTCTGTAGTGATAAATTCTGCCTCCTATATTTGACCCACTTTATAAACCTAACATATGGCCTCTAGGTAATATCACCAATGACCAACATAGCCAATGCACCTTTGAACTAATCTACATCATGAGCTCCTCTTTCTACACCTAAAGTGGAAAAGTCATCTCTCCATCACATGAAACCAACTAAAAAATCTATCCAAGCATACCCTACCCATAAAAGCCCCATCATCCTCAGCACTAAGATGTACTCGTAAGCCCACCAATATAGGGCAAGCTTGACACTAATGGCATACCTCTTATAAGATTTGAAGCTTCATAAATCCTTGTATATCTAAAAAATTATCATAGGTACCCATCCAAACACTATGTGCCCTAGTAACATCTCAACCAATACCCCTAATAGTAGATAGGGAAACCTCCTATTGATCAAATTTAGAAGGGAAAATCATGACATAGCCATCATCATCATGGTAATTAGTCTTCTCTCTCCCTTCACCCTCTGATAGAGAGTCTAATAACTGAAACCCCTTACATGCCACCTAACATGATCATGGTCATATCCATACATTAGCTCTAAGATCTCCTCCCACTCCTCCCACTCAATGTGATATATTGAATCATCCTGAAGGGGCAACCATGTGATCTTATGTGCATCTTCTTAAAATATATTCATCTCACCAGTGGATAGTAGAATGGTATTCATGGCTAGATCCTATCTCTTGATGAGGGACATGATCATCACCACATCTCATGACATGTGTTGATAGTGTCGTATCACTTTGAACCTAACTTCCTCTATATGTACCCAATCCACTAGAGTCATCCCCTATTGGATCTCCATGAATATGTGAGGTACTTAATCCTACATCTGGATCTTTTATCATGCCTACAATGTTTGATATCTACCAAAATTAGTATTATATACTATTTTTATCTTATGAACTCTACCTATTACACCTACCTCACCCTCTATTCAACTCATAAGCATCTAACCTATCATATCTCAAAACCTACATATTCATCCTCTTTGCCTAGTACACCTAACCCAAATCTTAATTATTATCTATAAACCATAAGCTATTAAACCCTACCCTTAAAATATTAACCTAAATCCTAAATAACTAACCAAAACATCCAAACTATCAAAATATAAACTTTAAAAACATTCAAAATATCAAAATCTTCAATCTTAAAAATTTTAACCTTTTCAAAACCAACCCCCATCCTAGTTGACCATCGATGGTCATGGTGACCATTAATGATCAAGCAACCAATCTTCGATGGTCATCAACCATCAAAAATCGGTATGATCATTGATGGTCACTATGTCTGACTACCGTTATAATACCTACCTCCCCCATAAACTCTCACCCAAACACTAACCAAAAGCTAAAAACTAGCCTACACTTTACCATTACCTTATCCTAGCTACCCTAGCTTGACCAATTTTAGAATTCACCCACATATTTCACCAAAAATACTTAATACCCAAACACCCTAGGTTAACTAAAACAAAAACTACACACAATCAAACTATACCATGCAACTATCAAACAATAATGCAATCTAAATTTGCATCTAATCTAACAATTATAGATAACCCCTACTTCATTCCTCAATCATCATCAAGGAGGAATCTAAGGACCCACTACCCATCTTTGTCCACATCTGTAGCCACCCTACATCTTTATTGGTCCACTTAGTCTACATGACTAACTTAGTGATTAACCACTCAATATCATTCACCATTGTAGAGTAATCACAAAATCCTAAAGACACATAATCTCTCACTAATAATAGTGAAAAGCTTAAATGAGTCCAAATGAATCACTTTTTGCTTTTGATCACCATAATTTTAGGGTTTTCCCTCTAACCATCAATGGTTAAGGTGACTGTTAATAGTTGCCTATTCAATCTTAACCATCAATGATCAAGGGTTTAAATTTTTACCTTTGCCTCTTCACCTAAAGTTTTTCAAATAATACCAAATCAACAACCCACCCATATATACTACCTTCTTTGCATAGTTCAACTACCTCATCACCTCACCATTGGTCCATTTCATCCCAATGAGCATGCATTTTGTGATGACTTTTATCTAGTCCTTTTGAATATAATGACAACAATTTCCATGTTGACCACTTTTTAATCTTATGCTACCTCACACATACCAGACCCACTTATGTCTTCTCATACCCATAACTTTACTTGACCAGTTTGAGTTTTCGTTGAGAGCACTTCCTACCTTGGATACCCATGGAAACACTAGCATCACCTATGAGACTTGTTTTTATGAGTGTACCTAGCTTCCATGCCAAAATGTAGTTGTGTGGTCCACTTGTCACTTGTCCTTCTAATACTAACCTTTATTTTTACCAACTATAACAACCTAGTTAATACATAATCTTGGATATCACCCTTTTATTACACTTTGTGTGCTCATTTACACTTCAGTGCCCAACCTATCACCCACATTTTTGACATCCACCTTATTCATCACCTTCACCACTTATCAAACCCACACTCAATTCTGTTTTACGTCATCAACTCCTAGTTTGAGAGGGAATACCTCCTCCCATGCTTGGGTCAATCAATCCTTCAACTTGTAATCCATTTTTGTTTTACATCTTGTTAATACAAAGTATATAACAAAAAAGGGAAAAATTTAGACACTAAAAATCTACACATGACGTTTCAAATACCATAATTCCCCTTGACCACCTCAAAACCCCCTTGGGCCTATCTTAGACCATTCAACCCGAAGCCAGGCCTAACACAAGTTAGTCTGACCTAATGACTTAACTAACCTTTTATACCAACTTTACCTTAGCCCTCGATAGCCAACATTCACCTTGACCACCAATGGTCACCCTAATCATTGATGATTAGGTTTCATCATCTAAACCAACTCAATTGACCCTTCACTCCAACTTGCTTTTCTATAATTGGAACGTCTAATTCATGTATGAGCCCATGCATGATGAAGTTAAAAATAGACAGCAAGTTGAACCCCTTGTTAACATTTTTTTTCACCTTTCCTTCCTTATGTATAAGAAGAGAGGAGCAAGAGGTGAAAAGGAATCAATCCAGGACTTCAAGAGCTTTTGCATCTAGATCTTCTTTTGTAGGTGTTCTTCAAGCATTCAAACAATCCATCAATAGAACCATCATGATAGAGAGCTGACTTACCACCATCCCTCAGCTAATAGGTAAGTACCATTACTCTACCAAAATCATATCAGACTCTAATAATGAGTTAATTACCTCAACCATTTATCTGACCAACCATCAGAAAGCTAAGTATTTACTTTCCATTATTCAATTACTCTATTTCCATTTTGCAATCAGTCCAACATAAACCCATCTCCCTAAATTACCTTTTGTGATCCCATCAATCTGACCTTTATCAATCTAGACCTAACACATAGTAACCATCAACGGTAAGCCTAACCATCAATGGTTTGTCCAACTACTAATGTTATCTCAACTACTAACGGTCACCTCAATTGTTGATGGTCACATCAACTGTCGAAGTTCATTATGGCATAAAATAATAGCAAGCTATTTTAACCAACTTACCCTCAACCCAATCCAATTTTCTTTTCATCTACCTATTCATAGACCCCCAATATATTTTATTAATCACACTTGACTTGTTTAACATTAGTATTAACTTGTTTATTGCTATATTAGTCATTTTATCCTACTTCTTTATAAAGCATTTCTTGTACTCAATTTTAGTAGCTTTTGATTGTTGATGCAATTAATTTATCTTTTATTTTATAAACTTAATTTTTTTAAACATGTGGATTAATATCCCCTGAGGAAGCTATTACTTATAAGTCTAGCTATCGCTAGGAAATCAACCTAGCTATCTCTCTAACCAACCATTTGATTTAGTGTTGTCTTAATTGTAGGTCATCCTCCCAAGCCAAAGAGTATCTATTCACAATCATTTGATTCAATGCATGTACAACCAAATAGGTTTTTCAACCATACCCATATCTAATTTTTTCTTCTTTCTTTCTTGAAATATAAGCTAAAATTCACTGAAACACCTAATACAAACATTAATACATCATTACACCCCACATTACTCCTTCACATATTACACAAACTTCTATTTTGGACTATAGACCCTTCATTAGTCCTTTCAATGATGATAGTTTTGTCCTCTTATGCTTATTTAATGTCTTCAATGTCTCCCTCTTAATGAATTTGATGCATATCAGATAGTTCAAAGCTTTACCCAGCTTGCAGTGCCCCAATTTTGGTTAAAATCCTCTAAGAACTTTAATTGTGTGAAGCAAGATAACTATGAGGGATAGAGATGAGTCGTTAAGTTCCACATATGCAAGGATGAGTCCTTTAAGAAATAGTAGGAGTATTTTCTCTAACTCCATATAGGAAAGATGTAACAATGAGGTTTCTCTCACAACTAAATCTGTCAAAATGGGACAAAATTTCATTAGTGGAGGCCATATATTATGACTCATTAGACTAATCAATGAACTATATATGCAAACACATTCAGGTGGGCATTTTAAAACTAGGATGGCTATTGTTTGGTTTTGATCAATCCCTAGGAGTGAATGTTGTATTTGATCATATGCATCCCTTAAGAGAATATCCTCATCCCTAAGTGTGAAATTAAAGTAAACTTCCATCACACATTATAGGAGAACTGTGAGGGATAGAGATGAGTCATCATCTCCCACATATACACAAAGGAATCCTTTAAGAAAACCCATGAGGATGTTCTCTAACTCAAGATAGGCAATTTACAAAAATCATGTTTCTCTCATAGAAAATCTCATAGAATGGGCTAAAAGTTTTTTAGTGGGGGTCGTATATTATGACTCATTATCCCAATTAAAAAATTATCTACACAAACACTTTCGAATGGGAATTTTAAGGATAAAACAACCATTATCCAATTTTAATCTTACCCTAAGAATTAATGTTCTAGTTGATTGAATGCATCCCTTAAGAAAATCTCATTGTCCCTAAGTGTGCAAATTGAGTGAACTTCCATCGTGCATTATAGGATAAACATGAGGGTTATATATGAACCATCAATTATTACATGTCAATAGATGAGTCTTATAAAAAATCTTGGGAATATTATCTCTAACTCTATCTAGGTGAGATATGGAGATGAGGTTTCCATCACATCTAAATCTCTTAAAATGGGCTAAACATTAGTTAATGGGGTTGTATATTTTGACTTGTTAGCCTAATCAAAGAGCCATCTACACAAACATTTATATATAGGCATTTTAAGGCTAGCATAACTATTGTCTATATTTTTTCGTGCCCTAGGAGTGAAGGTGTAGTTGATTGGATACAACCCTTAAGAGAATATTCTCATCCTTGAGTATGCAAAATAAACAAATTTATATCACATTTTTAAGGAAAATTATGAGAGTTAGATACCAACCATCATGTCATAGAGATGCATGGATGAGTCCTCTAAGAAATCCTAGGAGGATTCTCTCTAACTCAATCTGGGTAAGATGTAGTAATTAGGTTTTTCTCATATCTAAATCTCTTATAATGGGCCAAAAGTTGGTTAGTGGGGGCCATATATTTTGGTTTGTTATCCCAACCTATGAACCATTTATGTGTACACATCTAGATAGGACTTTTTAATATAGAAAGGCCTTTATCTAATCTTAGTCACACCCTAAGAGAGAAGGTTTCAATTGATCAGATTCATCCCATAAGAGAATCTCCTTATCCCTAAGTGTGAAAATTGATCAAACTTACATCATACATTTTAGGAGAACCATGAGGGATATAGATGAAATTTTAGCTCTTACACATGAATGAATGCGTCCTCTAAGAAATCCAAAAAGGATAATCTTTAACTTGATTTGGGTGAGATGTGGCAATGAGGTTTTTCTAGAAGCCAAATCTTATAGAATGAGCCAAAAGTTTGTCAGTGGGGGCTATATATTCTGACATGTTAGCCCAATCGATGAACCATATACATAAAAACATTAGGATGAGAATTTTACAACTAGAATGGTTATTTTCTAGTTTCAATTGTGCCCCAAGATCAAAGGTTGTAGTTGATTGGATGCATCCATTAAGAAAATCTCCTCGTCCTTGAGTGTGAAAATTGAGAGAACTTCCATCTCATGTTGTAGAAGAATTGTGAGGGATACAAATGAACCATTAACTCATACACATGCATGGATAATTCATATGAGATATCATGGGAGGATTATTTCTAACTTGATTTGGGTGAGATGTAAAAATGAGGTTTCTCTCGTAGGCAAATATTTTAGAATGGGTCAAAAGTTAGTTAGTGGGGGCCATACATTTTAACTCATTATCCTAATCCAAAAAATTTCTATGTGAACACATCTATATATTAATTTTAAATATATAATGGCCATTGTATAGTCTTGGTCATGTTGTAATATTAAAGGTTGTTTCTAATTAGATGTATCCCTTAAGAGAATCTCCTCATCCTTGAGTGTGCAAATTTAATGAACTTCAATCACACATTATAAGACAACTATGAGGGCTAAATATGAACCACAAGGTCATACACATACACAAATGATTCCTATAATAAATATCAAAAGTATTATCTCTAACTCAATACTAAAAAAACATGGTAATGAGGTTTCTCTCACAACCAAGTATCTTATAATAGGCCAAAAGCTGGTTAGTGGGGGCCATTTTTTTTGACTTGTTAGCCTAATATATGAACCATCTATAAAGACATGTCTAGATAGGAATTTTAATGATATAATATTCATTATCCTATCTTGATCATGCCCTTGGAGTGAAGGTTGTAGTTGATTAGATGCATCCCTTAAGATAATCTCTACATACCTGAGTGTGCAAACTGAGTGAACTTCTATCACACATTGTAGGAGAACTGTGAGGGATAGAGATGAGCTATCATCTCATACACATGTATGAATGAATCCTCTAAGAAATCCCAAAAGTATTATCACTAACTCCAGACCATAATTAGGGCATAGATAAGACTATTTTCTTATTTTCTTGAAAGGAAAAATAGAGATAAGGTGAAAACCTATTTTCTTAAGGTAGATAACATTGATAGGAATTTTATTGGCTTCTGTTTGTTTCAAGTAGATAATATTATCTACTCACAACACCAACCATGTGAAGGTGGAATATTATCTGGTGCCACTAACCTACATTAAGATTATTAGTTAAAATTTTAAACATAAATAAACACATAATGCTAAAATAATTGAAAATTAAAATACATTAAATCAAATAAGTTAGTTATATTAATTTTAAATGTAAGATAAATTTACCAATTTAATCTAATGTACCTTTAGGATCAAGTCTATTTTCAAGTGTTTCAAGAAGCACTTCATTTTTGGATTCATGCACTTTCTACAAAATTATATTGTGAGGCTTTCTAGGATATTTGATCATTTGAATATTTGTAGCAATAACCAGATTTGAATAATGAAGCACTACCCTATGTGTTTCAAAGTCCTCAAATAATAATTTTTTATTTTATTTTTTTATGATAATACCTATGAATCCATGTTCTTATAACCACTACGGATCTAGTGGGTTAAATTATATCTTGTCCATCCATATCATTTATGCTTTTTTTTTTTTGCCTTTACACAATGACACAAGTAGTAGTTTGTTCCCTGATCATTGTATTTAGGTGTAATGACTACAAAAACATGCCCTACATTTAAAGTATAATCAAATTGTAATCACATCTAGGAAAAAATAAATATATCACTAATATCTAACTATGGTTATATATTTAATTAAAGAATAATTTGTACCTAGTTGTACAATATCTAAGATGTGGTCAAAGTCAACTGATGATGCCATTTCATGATCCATCAATTATTAGAGTGAATGGCTATTCTCTAAAAGTGATATGGGTCTATAATACCATTTTTCAACCCATTTTTTTGACTCATATTTATTCCAATTAAATTACATACATGCAAAATAGAAACATGTCATATCCCTAGTATAAATAGTCCATGAACTTGAAATTGAGATTTGAATGGAGTGGAAAACACTCAATTCAAGTATTTTACTGAAATATTCATACATTTCCTTATGTTTTTCCTCCATTAACCAAAATAATATTTGCACATGAGAATCTTTATCTGATCCATGAAAAATATTTTCATTACACCAAATCACAATACTTGCAACATTAATCAAATTAGCGCCATCCTTGTGCTTTGCCTGCTCTCTTTTAAGGGATATTTTTACACATTCACCTACACCATCATGTTAATATTTTCCATGCCCAGCCTCAAATAAGCTCCAAAAATGTTGAACACCATTTTTCTTATGCGTTCTGCTTAACCAATAAAACATTCAAGAATTCTTAAATTGCCTTGCACATTTATCTAACCAAATGTAGTGTGTATCAAATATTATTTCTCTTGCATTAATATTTATATAAAATATCTCAAAATATCCTTGGACAAACTCTGGATAATGCGATCTATCATCACTCATATAAAAGTGGTACTTAATTAAAATCTTTCTGTTCTCATTTGTTCTATTAGATGCATGTATGAATGTAATATATAAAAAAAATCCAACTTGAATTAAATTATAGTATTTGGATTGAACCTCATTTTGTGGTTGTAGTGTATATTTATTAGCAAAGTCCACAACTAAAACAATGGTACCAACTGATAAGTTATCCTTGCACACCTTGAATTTATTATCTTGCCATTTTAATTTATCTGTATATCTTGCATATTGGTAAATAATATTCTTCTTAAATTCAAACATGAAATCAAATACAAAACTTTTGTCGTAACCAACTCACATCTTGATCACTATTTTTCATCTTTTAACACATACTTTACAAATTTAAACTTCTTATAATCAACTAGTTTCTTTCCAAATTCATGTGAAATTTCTTCATGTATACAATTCATTAAATTTGACAAACCACTACAATTCTTACATGTTCCATCTAAACATTTTTTGGAAAAAAAACTATCCCTCACGTCTTTGATAGAAAAGACTTTAGATTATTTCTCTTAATGTCTTAGGTGGGGAAGACACCATACAATACTATAAAATATCATCAGTATGTAAAATACAATGTATATGATGAAAAGTATCAAAATGTATAACAAATTAAACATGTTCCCTACAAAAACATGTGGTGTGTGCTTGGATGACTTTAACATAGAAAGGCTTGCACATCTCAAATGACCTTTGGCTAATTATCAATTGGTCATTAAATTTTTTTGCTAAATTTTTTATAAAATTTCGTTTAGGTCATGTGTAATAAATGTTTTGCATGTGGATCATGATTTTTTGAGCCTTTTCTTATTTTAAAAATATCTTCCACATTAAATGAGACCATTATTTTATCGTGCCAAAAAAATTTAATCAAATATTATGCTTATTCAAATAATACCTTATCTTTTTGTGGGAGTCTACCACTAAATGCCTGATAATCCATAAGTGAAGGTCATCAAGCCTTGTTTTTATTTTTATGAAATTTATTAGAGTTTTCATAGTTAATTTCAAGGACTTACTTATTTCACAGATAATTAAATCTTTAAATGTTGACTTACTCACTATAAATTCCATTATTACTCATATTACTACATTACTATATTTTTTCCATTGCCTATTACCTTTAATGCATTAAATGCATTCTTTACTATTGTACTATTTCTTCCCTCCATGTTGGATGTTATTAACCCTAAATTTTACATCACATGACACATTTTTTGCATTTTTATAAAATTGAACAAATAGTTGACATCATTTTGTATGGGTTTTATTCTCAAATGCATAGTCCCATACACATTAAGCATGATGTTGATCTGATCTTTTTGACATTTTACCTTCCATAGGTTCTATTATTTTTTCATTTATTTTAACCAAATCCCTTGGTGTTCATATTATTACCCTTGAAGATGAGGGTGTAGGAGTTATATTTTTTTATCAAATTGGGTGGTGTTACCACTTCAACCATAGTAGGGATAGTAAAGGGTTGACTATCTAAATTATACCCTACAGGAAAATTGAATTTCTCTTCATTAGGAGACACAAGATTTGGGGTCATAATTTGATGTTGATTATCATCATACTAAAAAAAAAAATTATGAATGGATGTTTTATTATATTGTGTTTGTCCATATGTTTCATCACTCATTACAAATTCATTATTTACATGCTCTAAATTTTGAATTTCATCATGTAAAAAAGAATGATTGAGTTCTCTTATCTCATTTGAAGACATATCTAAACTAAATTCTATATAGTTGGGCATGTTGTTTTAATTTAAAATATTACTTGGTGTGGAGGAAGTACCTTAACCATGCCTAGAAGCTCTTATAGATTCTCTCTTATATGTTTGTCTTTTTCTTTATTTTTCTCTCTCCTCTTCAATTTCATCATTTGTTAGCTCTTTGATTGGTATTTTGTGATGACTTAGGGAACTGATTATTTATATTTAAAAAAATAAGTCAATTGTATATTTAAACTTATATAATATTTAGTGATTCAAATAAAATGAATGGAGAATTTACCAAATTTGCATAGTTATAGTAGAAAAACTAGTTTATAGTTTGTAAAGAATTAAAAAAATGAGAGAATTTCATGCGAAAGTCGAGAGAAATTCATGAATCACAAAAGGCATGCATGCTTTTGAAAACATGCATGCCCTTTTTGATCCATGAAAACATGAGAAAAAATAATTAATATGGTATAAAGTTGGTTTGTAAAAGGCATATGCCCTTTCCAAAGGATGTAAACCCTTTATAATTTTAAAAATCTTTCTTTGTCACTTTCCCTCTAAAATTGTCTCAATTTTAGGCCTAGGAGGTCCCTAACCTAGTCCAAACCTTGTCATGAACCAGCCAATTTGATTTCTAAGACATTTAGGGGTTTTTTAATCTTTGTCGACACATCTGATCAGGCATATTTTGTTATTTTAAAGAAAAAATAGGTTTGTATAGGGGGAAGCCTAGTATTAATATATATATGTGTGTGTGTGTGTGTGTGTGTGTGTGTGTGTGTGTGTGTGTGTGTGTGTGTGTGTGTGTGTATGTGTGTATATACATACATACATAACATACATACATACATACACACACACATATATATACACATATGTATATACATATGTATATATATATATATACACATATGTATATATATATATATATACATATGTATATATATATATAGATACATACGTATATATATATACACATATGTGTATATATATATATACATATGTATATATATATATATATACATATGTGTATATATACACATACATATACATATACATATATATATATACATATATATATATATACATAGATATATATACATACATACATACATACATTCTATCCCTACTATGGTTGAAGTGGTAATATATATATATATATATATATATATATATATATATATATATATTACCACTTCAACCATAGTAGGGATA
>JARHVA010003182.1:170000-315000 GCA_037957365.1 Torreya grandis
TCCTACTTTGGTTGCAATGCTACATGCAACTAGTATTTTCAATGAATATAATTTTCTTTTATTGTAGTTATGCACATCTCTTGGAAACTTATAAGTCTTGTTCCTTCTAATTCAACAAAATCCACATTTGGGATTCAATGTTGTGCATGGGAAGTTGAGGCACCAATATTTAATTTTATAACCCTAGTTGGTGCATGTATTATAAGTGGAGATCACTATAGGAATTTTTCATCTTGAAGAGATCAATGAATGGGCACCTATCAGATATTTTGACCTACATGATAATGTGTCATAGCCATATCAAGTCCTTTTTTTACACCCAAGGTTTCATAGTTAATCTAATGTGTTATATCATCATCTATAAGAAATCTATTATATTTCATGGTGATTATGAATTTTATCACTTTATTTATGTATTCTTCACCTCTATATTCATTATTCCATAATGTTTAGCTATCAATGTCTCTTCTTCCCTATCTCACTAACTTCCATAAATTGGACACGTTGTAGCCTGGATATGATTTCCAACTCATGTTCCCCAATGTTTTGTTGAATAGGTTGATTATTCTCATCTTTAGTATCCCCATGCCTTTTAACATCTTATGAAAAATTTCTTTTCTTCAAATGCCAATAGTTGTAATTAAATGAATCCCAATTTGGTATTATTTCTTCATCAACAATTCTAGTATCTCTTTGTATATCACAAAATAGATAATAAATTAATAACTATAACTAACAAAAATAAATCCATTTATTTGATTCATGCATAAGGATGAATGAAAACCCTAGAAATACTCTTATTATAGCCATAATACCCTTGTCGACATATATTACATACAGGGCCTCCAAGTTTTTGAGAAACATTTATTCCAATATAACTTTATTGAAAAATATAATACATGTTTAGTGAACTAATATTGTCTAACCCATGTCAAAAAATCATTTGAAATGTTTTCAAATCTCTCACAACCATTCTATTAGGACTAGTTAAATTTTACTCTCTTTCAATTTATATATCTTTCATTTTTCTTCTTCTTTTAAGTTGTGAAGTTAACTCTTCTTCTAAATCATTATTTTCCATTCATATTCTTCTTGTAGTTTGAGATGTTGTTCGAACTTATATATCTTTATTTTGGGTAGTGTTTTTAACATCGACATCCATTATAACTTGAAATTCATTATTTGTTTTTTGGAGAACATGATCTATCGATATCAAGTTTGTTTCTTTAGAATTAATGTTAACATTATGAATCGATCACTGGTAGTGCCTTTGAGATTCTTCACGATGAAGTTCTTGTTTATGTTGTATTTTTTCTATAGTTAATTGATTTGAATGCATTTGTCTTTATAATATTATTCTTAATACATATTTCTCACCTTGAGATGTTTTTGCGTGTCTTTCATCTTATTTGCATGTTGCCTCTTTTCTGCTTCTAATTGATTATAAATTTAAAAACATATAACTTGAGAATTCAAATCTATTGATATCTCATGTCAAATGTGTAATCCACTATTATGTTTTTCAAAGTAATATAATTAATATGCGAAATATTTTATAAATTTAAGTACAATTCAAAAATTAAAAAAATATGTATATAGTTTAAGTATTTTATATTGAAAATCCTATCCCCATATCTTCAAATCCTACACACCATAAATTTTTTGGATTGTTGTACTCTAAACAAACCATCGATTGATCAAGTAAAATATGTTTAATATATTATAATATGTTAAAAATGGAAATTTTAAAATAAAATTTTGTCAATAATAAAATTAATATTTAGAATTATTTAGGTAATTTAATATATTTAGAGATCAAATTCCATTTAGTGTATAAGACTTTCATCCCAATTTCTTTTAATATAATGAAAGGCATAAGACCTATCTTTAAAATATGGTGTTTTTATATATTATATAAAACTAAAAAAATTAATAAATAAAAAGATAGTTCTTGTTAAAAATAAAAATAAACATTTATATTCATAAGCATAGTTCATACTTTATGGTCAATATAGTGTCATATTTTTTAAACAACATTGAAATTTTCAGTTCTCATGTGTCTCTATGACCTAGAGTACTAAAGCATATCAACCTGTTAATTTTACTCAACATTACCATGTATATTGATAAATATGTAACCAATTTATATCCACACAATCTCCTGATCATTCTGAAAATGCCCAAACATTTTCACGCTTGACTTCTTCCTCTTCACGGCTAAAGTTACTTATAATGTGAAATATATTTTGAATCTCTTCCATGATTTTACCTCTCATCGTGTCAGCTACAATTTGGCATGTGAATTCCAAAATTCTCTACATGTTCATGTAATTGGCAGCCTACAAATGTCACAAACAATTGTATATAAAAAAGAGAAAAAGAAGAACAATAAGCTACAAACTTTAATCTCAAAAATCAAAATCTGAGAGCCTAACCTAAATAAATATATAACAATGTATATCTGAAAGGTATTCATTATCCCAATTTTTTTTAATTGAAACCTAATATTTATATTAAAATAAACCTATATAATACCAAACAGGGTAGCTTTATTAGAATAGTCCCCTAGACCTCCTCAATAAAATCCTTGTCCAACTTCTTCACTTCCTCTAATGACATTTAGAAGTTTTGAGCATCAACATGGTTTTGGTATTAATCAAATACCTTACCAAGAACTCTATCATTTACATTAGACACTAGTATGGTAGCCTCAAAACCGAAGATGTCAACTATGGTTTTATGTTCTAGGATTGAAAAGCTACAACCTCATCAACCTTAAAAAGTTGATTGTTGGAACTCTTCAATTTTACAATATGATCCTCAACCATGATGGTCTGATAAGATGACCACTATACGTGCTATAATTATTTATGAGAGTAATATAAGTATAAAAAATATTATTAAATAAATATACAATATATATGGTCATGCTATTTGATTTAAACATTATGTCATCTCTTATCAATTTTATTGTTTATATTATGTTGGTTATTATCAATTTTTTTATTTATGTCAACCATTTTCCCTAATACAGTCATGACATTAGGATCTTCTCCACCCCCCATTCTATAATGCCTCTTACTATAATCATTGGAACAAAATTAGTTAAGGAGGTTGGACAATGCAGTGGTGTGCAATTAAGTCAAACTAGGCATAGGAATAATCAAAGTGGAAAACACATACGTGGTAGGCATAATGGAAGAGGGAGTCTTTGGTTCAAATGACATATATGTTTGTGTTAAATTTGATCTTTCTTTAGAGTTAGTATCAGTTTAAATGTTAGAAATAAATGTATAAATGTATCCTCTTACCTAAGTAGTCTCCATGTGGGAAGTAGATAAAGTTCTTGATAAGGAAGATGGAAAAATTAAAGGGAGACCTTACAAGATATTTTTTTTCCAGTCTCTAATTATTCTTTGGCATATCATCCAATGGGAGATTCTCACAAGGTCTCTCTTCCAAGACCTTCTCTATATGTTGCCTAGGTTCTAGTTTTTTTTTCAACTTTTAATTTAGAAATCACCTCATTGTAATCAATTAAGTTTAAATAGAATTATCATCATCATCATCATCTTCCATACTATAGATTATATTGAGCCAATATTTCAATGCATATACATGTCTATGAACTCCTATCTATGGGTCATGTTTATTTTTCTCATGGAATCAAAAAACATTGAAGGATGACCTATGTAGAGATATAGCTTGTGTGGTAAGGAAGATACTATACTCACTATGGCCAATTTTGAGATGTAGATATGGGTGGTGCTCCTATCTTTTGCTCTTGCATTGGAAAAGAAAACCTTGAACATATTGATAAAATATTTATTATTTTGAAAAAATTTCTACCACATATAGGGTAATTTAAGTGGAGTATGTAGACTCCTTCCACCCTAATCATAATAAAATATTTATAATGCCAATAATATCAAATAGCCATTATTGATGCCCTCATTTATTCTAACAACTTGGGCATCCTTTTATTATTGATATCCAAGTACAATGGTGGTTATAAGTGATTTAAAATATCCTTGATGTGTGCCCAAAAATGGTGAATATATAACTTATAATATAAAAAATGTATTAGAGGGTCAAAATGTGTCTATTGAGGAAAAGTATGGTTTCGGAAGGACACATTAGCACAACAAGATCCACCAAATTAGACATCATATATAAAATTGCTACTTTTCTCACCCTGAATACCTATTGGGATAAATTTAAGGTGATGATACCTCCTAAGAATCTACCTTTTATCAATAATCAATATTTACAGGGGCACCCATAATTTGTTAAGATGTATTGTCACTTTCCCCAAATAGCATATTTAATAACAACATTCCTACCTTGAAACCCTCCCAATATGTCTTAATAGTGTATTAGTTAAGACCCAATAATTATAGTACTCTACCTAGTGCTTCAGGGACTCCATTACATCATGGGTTTGCATCCATTGTAGGGTGATGGCTCTATTTTATGGGACATTGGGCTCTGGTAGGTGATATAATTTTTAAACACTAGACTTGATATTATATATATTATATATTTACAATTAGAAAACTTAATTAAATCATTTTTTTACTTTAAGTGTATTAAAAATTTGTAAAATAAATATCCACATGGAAATACCTCTAGTTTCGAGGCTACCTAATTGAGTTTAGACTGTCAAATAATGAGTAGGTCCTCTAAGCAATTAATCTCATCTTAACTATAACATATGTTATCTATGACCACCTAAATTACATTTCCTCTACTACTTTTAAGACTTATATTAGTGCTTATACATCACTATCCCAAGCATAAATGTTGTGTCCCTAAATTTTTAAATGCACCTAGAAGATGAATTAATTACAGCCATGGTGGTTTTTAGAATTAAAGGCTTGTTAGACAAACTTGAAATAAATGGACTAATTAAATTCAATAATTCAAAAAATTTAGTTGCTAAGTTGTATGAAATTTTCTTCTAGTCTTTGATTTCAATAACTCAGGGTCTAAATTTTGTGTCAAAGTCTTCTACAAATTTATAAAATAGAGATCTAAGCATGATGGAAATTAAAATTTTAATTGTGTATTAACTCTAAGTTGATATTCTTATTTATATTTAGAGCCTTTCCATTTCTATTTTGATTTTTGAAAACTTTAATGGATATTAAACATTTCATAGTGTAATTTTTCCCTAAACATGTCAACATCATATGGATCACAGAGTCTTAGGGAGGGTAGTTGACTTACATATATACTAATATGAGTGTGCCAAGTAAATGCCAAATTTTCCATCATGGCATTTTTGATAGAAAAAACTATCTGCCACCTATATTTTTATTGATGATGTGGCTCCTAGAGTTGAAAATATTTCTCCATGTGTCACCCATAAGGTGTCAACCATTTGTCCTCCATGCAGTGTATAATTTTTAAATGGAACCAATAGGATTAAGATTATAACAAGTGGATCAACTTAATTGGTAAAGGAATACCATTTATTTTGTAATATGGTATACCATTGTGTATTATATGACTGTGGGAGTATAACCATTCATCTTATCCTAAGATGGAGGGTTGAGGATCAATCCTCAAATCCATGATTACATCTTTAGAGTGTGTAAGATATGCCATTTAAGGTATTTTAGAGTATGAAAGGAACATTAGAAGAAAGTGCAGTCATTTGTCCTCTTGAGTGTGTAAGAGGGGTGTAAGAGATGTAAGAGTGCGTGTAAGTGGCCATGTCATAAGCCACTTTGCCCACCCTCCAATCCATTCCATTAACTTTCCCCTATGATATCACCTATGTGATACCATAATTAAAATTTATATTTTAGTGAAATAGGTTATTCCAAATCTATGTAATTTACTATTAGAGGAATGTTTAGGATAATTAATCAAGTTGATTAATTGGCAATTAAAAGAAAGGGAAAGTTTGTAATGTTTATTTATCAATTAATTTTTCAATTAATTATCATGTAAATAACCTTTAAAATGGATGATTTAGGGTGTACTAGATAAAATCAATGATGTAATATGATCCATTGCCAAAATTAGGGATGTATCATTGCAATTTTGGTTTAAAATGATAGTTGTGTGGGTAAATTAGATCCAACTGGAGATTTATGGCTAAACTTGCATGAAATTGTAAAAAGTCATTTTTAATGTAATTTAGAGATTGAAGTGGTTAAAATGAAGTGTCTACTTTTCCCTATTTAATAAGGTGTTTTGGAGAGACTATGCAGAGTAACGCCTTTTCAAAGCTTGAAAAAGATGTTAATAAGAAATTTGATAACACTTGAAGAATGATGTCTTCACTCTTATATTTTTGAAATCTTTATGCATTAGTAAAATCATATTAATGATCTAAAGGTCACTTTATTATCCCTAGATCCCCCTTAAGGGTATGATTAGGGAAGAATTTGAAATAGATGAACCCTCAAAAAAGAGAGGAAGAAGCCAAAATTATAGAAATTATGGACATGGCACAAAAAGCGTTGATATAGTTGATAACATTAATGTGCCTCAATAGGGAATATTTAATGATGGATATAAGAATTTGTCTAAGTAGGGAAAATTTGATCATTGACTGATCCCAATGTTTTTTCCTACTGGGATAGATTTTCACATTTGAGAAGTGATGATTAGGCACTTCATGAATTAGTTGAGGGGATAGTAGACAAGGAGAGATCTTGCTTTAATATATCTGATTATAATTCCAAAATCTTGATTTTTGATATATCACAAAATGGTATGCACCATGATATAAAAGACCATGCCAACCATGTCATAACATGCATAAATATTGACCCCCAATTATAATAGACAAGTGAAAAAAATTCACAAATGATAGAAACCATGATGATAGTGTTGTCAAATGATAATGGATGAACTCAAGTATAATGACATGATAGGAAACACCATGATTATGGCCCCACCAACACAATGGATTAAGTTAAGGTGAACATAACATGCAAATAAAGAAATAATGCAAAGAAACACATAAACTAAAATAAAAACATTAGAAATCATATAATTTATCATAGAAACACACTAAGAATAATTGAAGATAATCATGATAAAGAAACACACCACAAAATAAGTATCTAGTGAATCATTTACGTGTGTGTGAATATAAGGAATTACACTTGGGTACCTAGTAAAATTAATAGGATAAGATAATGACTTGGGGGGAGAAGAATAAAGAGGAAGGGATGGTTGATTTGACTCCAAATTCCCCATTGCAAGTGGATATTACCTAGATAGTCCTAAGGACTTCAGTCCAAATGAAATTCTCCCTTGGATATAGGATATAATAAAAGTGATGACAAGTAAGATATTTTATTACATAGAAAATAAGAAGGGCATACTCATAAAATGGTGAGAACATTTTTATATAAATTGATAACAAGGAATGATCAATAAAACTAGCTCAGTTGACTCGAGATACCCCATGCATCCAAGTGTTGCCTACATAGTCTATGCAAAACTTAGGCTGATGTAGTTATCCCAAAAATGTAAGGGAACACTATCAATAAATGGTAATAGTTGGATAAGAAGTTCTTGCTTCGCAAATTCCATAAACCATGCCATCCAAAATAGAGGTAAAGCCATTGATGAATAAGATGACAAAGCAAACAAAAATGTTGTGGCTTAATATCTCTCATGAAGTTTTAAAACCCTCTTCTAGAATTTTTATAATTCTTAGGTTCTTTTTGAAGATTTTTGAAGTTTTAGGGCTTTTGGTATCTCAACATAGTGGAAGATTACAAGATACTTAGTGGATTAACTTAAAAAATAGAGATAACATGGCTTAGGTTGCTTTTAAAATGATGAGAGTGTGGCTTAAATTTATCATAAAATGGTGAGAGTCTAGCTTAGGTTAGTCACAAAATGGTGAGAGCATGGAAAATGGATGACTGAGCTATCCTCAAAAGCTGAGTGCTTTCTACATAGTCCAAATGGACCTTAGGTTAATGTAGCTCCACCCTAGTGGAAATTACTACATATCAACAATAGGGTTAAAAACATGAATGATAATAAAAATGGTCACATTAAGATGATATGAGATTAATAGGATTGAATGGCTAAAATAACTAGAATGGCAATGGTATATAATGTGGATAGGGCTGCCCCTAAGTGTCAAGGTAATTTCAAACAAAATTATTTTTCTCTTTTTTGTATTTTAATTGATTATTTTTAGATTTTATAGCATCTCAAATTAATAGAGGCTTAATATATGCATAATGTGGACTCTGTGTTGTCTAAATAATACCTGCTCAAAATGATAGCTCTATCTAAACCTTGCTAGTAATATGAATGAGACAGCCACTATGGTGATCTTTGTTGGTCATTGATTCCACTTCATCTCATCCTAAGATGAGGGTTGAGGATCAATCCTAAAATACATGATTAAAACTTTGGAGTCTGTAAGATATGCCATTAAGGCCTTTTAGAGTATGGAAGGCACATTAGAAGAGAATGAAATCATTTTTCCTCTTGAGTGTGTAAGAAGGGTGTAAGAGATGCAAGACCCATGGCCAAATCTAGTTTGATAGGGGCTTTGGCATCTTGCGATTCATTTTCCTTTTTAATAGTCATCTATTCTCCATAAGGATGCAAGTGTACAGAAATTACACATGGATTTTATGATTGGTTCAAACTCTAGTGTCGTATAGTTCACAAAATTAGACTAACTTCTCCGTATTATGGTTGTGTGGTTAGGCAAACAGATGTTAAGTTCCAATTGGCCTTGAGCTCACAAAGTATGCATATTGTTCATTGACCATAGGATTTTGGGACCTAAAAATATGAGCAAAAAAAGGGTTACATTATCCAAAAAGTATTGCATATATAGTAAATAAAAAATTAAAAAGTACCCTACCATCGGAATATAAATAATTGTGATTGTGAGATATTACATCAGCATGGGAGTGCCCTTTTTTTGTATAGACCTACATATTCTTTGTGATCTAGACCAAAAAAAAATGTTTCTTCATTAAAAGAAGCTAAGTATAAATCATGTGATATTGTAAATAAACTAACCTAATAGTTTTAATAAACTTTATAAGAACCCTAAATCTATGTGATCATTTTTTAAAATATTTTAACACAAACTTGTAAATTCCAAAGGGCTAATGTTTATTATAACACCACCTTAGATATCAAACTTTTGAAAATAAACCCTCATAATATTTCTAATTGATTTATCTTAATTTTGTGATAATTTTCGCAATGGATATTAGAATGTCTTTATTTATAAAATAAAAAAGGATGTGACAGTAAAAAAAAATGTTAATTTTATGAGTAGAAAGCTACTTACGTGTTTAGAATCTAGAGTTTCTAGTTTTACCTTTGAAAAATCAAATGGATCATAAAAGAGAATTTCATATTATCAAATAAAAATGAAATAGTTGGGTTAATTTCATCAGATAATATACTAAATTTCTACTCCTTAAATTAGTCAAGAGGTGTGAAGAGTGCTTCACATACCTTTACCTTTGAGGTTTTTTACATTGCATAGGCATAATTTCATAACTCTAATTTTTGAAATTTATTTCATTTTATTCATTAATTGACTTGGAAGGGGTAGGTTGGGCATTGCTCTACTACCAACCTAGTTTCTATATCTCCAACGAAGATACCTTTGGTCACACTCTAAGGCTTGATCCACTCTCATATATCTATATGTAACATGAATGTAAGTTATCAAATAACCCTTTCTTAGGATAAATTATTTAATTTTCTTTAAAAAATCATATTCTCATTTTATTAAGATTTTATCTCTACAATTTTAAAAAATTTGGGACCAATATAGCCAACATATATGGATCAATTATGAAAATGTCTTATCATAGATGTTTTCTTTTTTGTTGTTTTATATATCTTGATGTAAATTTTAATGTGAAAAGGTGAAATGTTCACTTCCTTTTAGTAATAAAACCATTCTCTATGTATGTGATGATCCTTAAAATAAGTATTTTATTTTATTTTTATAATACTAAACAATCTACCATGGTTTCCTATGTCTAAAACAAAATCAAAATTCTTAAATATTTTACTCTACATAATGTCTTCATTTCTTCTTTGGCTGAAGTGGAAGTGTCCATGAATTTTACTGCAATGGTATTCAATAAGGGAGATGAAAGGATTTTTTTTTCTCTTCTTGTCCACACAAACCATTTATGGAAAACTTTAAAAAAACATAGAAAATATTAAATTCACTACCAAAACAACACAAAAAAAGAAAAATGTAGAAAATAAAAAACATAAATTGAAAAAAATATAATCTAACTCTACTATAGTCATTAACTAAATCTCATAGTTATTCCATGATGGATGAGGATGGACCAACTCATAATAAATGCTTCAATAACTTCCCATTCAATGGTAGAGTGAGGTATTTTCCTTGTAAATCATTTAGCCTGAATGCATTGTGTCCTAAGATTTATGACATCTGATATGGACCAATCCAAGTAGGATTCAACTTAAAATATTTTCATTTCTTATTGTGTGTCTTCTACAAAAAAATGATTAAATCTAAGATTTTAAAAAAACTTGATTTTTTAGTTCTTGTAAAACCATCTCTTGACTATATCTTGATATTTTTTATGTTCTACAATGTTTCATATTTTGCATCCTCTATTTGGAGGATATATAGTAGCCTTGACTATATGAAGTCATCCTCTCCCATGTAGCCTTACATGAATAGATATGAGATTAATAGGATTGAATGGCTAAAATAACTAGAATGGCAATGGTATATAATGTGGATAGAACAAAATGAATTATGTGTAAAATATTGTGATAAAATTATATTCATTATATTTTATCACTTCTCTAATTATGTTTCCTTTGGTTACTATTTATTTAGTCTATCTAAGGCAATTGTCTCTAGTTGTGTGCACAAACTTGTGTCCCTTCATGGAAGTGGGATTGAGGATACTAATGAATTCAAGTACCCATTTTTTGAATGGTCTATCTCACTTAAAATTTTCAAATAAATAAATGTTTGTTTCCTTCTTTGTAAAAACTTAACATTCTTGGAATGTTTTGACATGGTTTTGAACATATTTGAATATTTTAGAACAAAAATACTTATCTCTTAGTATCTTGTGTGTGTTTATGTCACCTAAAGGATGAACACTTACTAATTTTTATGGAAAATTATCATAATTTCATCAACTTCAGTCCCACTTATGCATCTAATATAAATTCCTTTGTAGTTGTTAAGGTACAAGATTCCCTTCTTCAACATGTAATGAGATACCTTTAGCTACAGAGCTATCCTATGTTCATTGTTAAGATCAGAATGAAATGTTCCATATAAAATATAGTGATTAATTTGGTTATAATATTGATTAGATAAGGTTTGGGTCTAATTTATCTACATCACAATGATTATAGGGTGAACTTCAATGATCAACTGAATAAAACCTTGGCCTCTAACCATGTTCTATGGATTGATATCAATGTCATACTAATTTAGCTTATCCATCCACTTACTTATATGTTATTCATGTTTTTCTAACCTAGCATGAGCTTTATAGTACGGTTAAGTATAATAACATGGACCTTATTATGAAGCCTATAGTGATTTAAATTATCTATAGCCTTTTCCAAGGCATATGCATGCTTTTCAAAGATATAATATTTTAGTTATGAAACATTAAAGTTTTTTATCATGAAATAAATGAGGTGTTCTTCATCATCAAATATTTTCAAATATATAATATTTTAGTTATGAAACATTAAAGTTTTTTATCATGAAATAAATGAGGTGTTCTTCATTATCAAATCTTTTTATGTGAGCATAACTAGTATGGTATGTCATAAGGCAAATGAGTAGATATAGTAATCCTTTGTGAAATTAGGGATAATCTAGGTTGATAATTGCATGTTGACATTCTTGATGTCTTGCATTCTAATTTTTATTGAGTTTCCCACTCTAATTTTTCATCCTATTTCAACATATCATTAATGGGTTATAAATTTTTATCAAAATCAGAAATGAATTTGCGTTAAAATTTTATTTTGATAAATAAATATTTTAATCCATTTTTACTATTATGGAAAAATTAATTTTAACTTTTGTTATCTATTTTAGGGTCAATATAAATACCTTCATTTCTGATGATGTGACCCACAAACTTACCCTTAGTGATGCCAAAAACACTCTTCTTAGGGTTCAAAGATATGGCATAGCTTTTGTGCCTTTCAAAAACTTTCAGGAAGTGAAGTATGTGGTTTGATCTTCTCCTTGTAAAAATGGTCAAGTTATCCATGTAAATAAACATGCACATAATAATGAGACATCTAAAATAAAAATACATGGCACATTGGAAGGTGACTCCTACGTTGATCAAACCAAAAGGAATCTTATATAATGTAAACATTCCCAATTTGGTTGTGAATTTTGTTTTAATCTAACTTCTTAGATAATTAAGACTTGGTTATACCATGAGAACTCATCCAAAACATACACCATCTTATATTACTAACCATATGAAATACATCATTAAGATATGGTAAAAGATATTTATCTATGTCTAATTCTCTATTCAATTTCCTAAAATCAACATAGATTACAATCTCTCCACTTTTATTATGTATAAGAACTAAGTTGGCCACCCAAATGGAATGAAAAACTAGAAAAATAATCCTACTTAAGAGCATATTTTTAACTTCTTTGTGAATTAGAGAGTCAAGGGTGGGTTTTAATAGTCATTCTCTTTGCCTAAATGGTTTCTATCATTTCTTAAGTGGGATATGTGTGTTATAATTTTTGAGTAAAATATTTTTATTTCATCATAAGTCCAATCAATCATGTCTTTATATTTCACTAGTATAGAAATAACAATATATGATTTAAAAAACTACTAAAAACTGCATATATATGACCAAACATGATCACGTGACCATTAGTAGTTTATTACCAGTCATTTATAATGTGACCAAATTGATGACTAAACTATTTTTAGTCATTTATTAGTTGTTTTGATTGATTGATTTGATAGTCTATTTAGTCATTAATTGTTGTAATCTTTCACTTATTTAGTCATTTTTTATTCATTGATATATTTAGTCATTAATTTAGTCATTTATTGTTGTTAACTAATCACTTATTTAGTCATCTTTAATCACTAATTTTTATCCATTGGTAGTGTATTTAGTCATTAATTTTAATCATCATTTTGATCAATTTGGTAGTATATTTAGTAATTTTTATTCACTAATTTCATTGGTCATCATTGTGTCTTGATAACATTTTTTATGATTATTTCCACATCAAACAAAATCAATATCACATGAGGTAGTCTCAATCCTTCAAGTCATGTTCTCACACAACAAATTCTTGTAAGCTCTTTCACATGTGAAATCATTATACAATCAACCTACATTTTAATAAAGATTGCGTGTGGGCTTTGAAAGCTTCTATATTTTTTTATTCAATTTTTGTTAAATATCCTTGATGGTAGGTCAATTTGGTCTAGGTCCCATTTTAGCCATGAAATAATTTAGTGAAGTTTTCAATCATGGGAGGTGAAAAAGTTAGAACTAAGTTGTTATCATGTGATGAAATCAAAGCAGATGCTTTGCTCTAGAGTATATGTTATGAAGGTGGAATTTCTCATTTTATTGAATGTTTGAAGGGATATGATGATAACATCTCCATTTAGTTTGTTTCAAGCTGGGATGGTGACTGTGAAGTTTAGGTTAGAGGTATAGAGTTTGTTATTAGTGAGGAGTCAATTTCTAAGGCCATGGGTTTATGCTGCAAGGGCAGAAGATTGAAAATAATCACCAAAGTTCAAGACCTAGAGGGGTTGAAAAAATTCTTCATTAAAGGAGAAACACTAGTGAATTTGTAGAGAGGCTTTGATAAAAAGCTTACTTAACCCTTGGGATAAGGTATGCTTCACCATCATGAAATATTTTACCCTTGAATGCCATTTTAAGTGATTTTATCATTACCATTTCTCTCTTTTGAATCACTTTCATCATAAGGTGTTGGTTAACTTCCCCTTCTTCCTCTTATCATCCATGGAGATGTCTGTTAAGTATATTAAAAATTCCCTAAAAAAAACCTAACTGCCTCTGCCATTCCACTCCACCAAGGTCTTATCTTCATGGTTTATCACTTTCACCTTGTGTTGTGTCCCTCTAAGCCTTTAAAAGCATAGGTGTTAGATAGTTCCCATGACAGTGACCCTAATTAATATCACATTCCCCTGAGAGTGGGTCCCTATGGTTCCCTACCCTTTTCCAATATACTTGTTCCCCCCTCTTCAGATATTTTCCCCTCTCTAGTTGGGCTCTAGTTGTCCTTCCCTAATAGCTATGACTTCTAGATCCCCCAACCCTTCTTACTCTCTAGCTATTGAAGGGATACAAGAGATAAAAAATAACCCTTCCTTTTTAGGTAATAAAAAGAGGAAATCAATTGGTCAAATTAATTTTGAGAAGATCACTTAGGGAAAGTGTAAGAAAAAAAGTGGTGGGGATGGAGCCTTAGAATTTGGCTAGTGATAAAGAGCACCTGGAGGCCTAGGTGCAAGGTGAGGAGGCTACGGAGGAAAGGTCTTATTTTAAATTTTAGAGTTGTATAGAAAGAAAGATGAATATCAAGAGATTCAGAAGATTGGTAGGGGGAAAGTTTTGTTGGTAAAGACTATGGATGATCCCTCTACCTCAAATCTAGGGGAGGAAGAAGGTAAATTAAAAGATAAACTCAATCTTGATCAATAATTAGAGAAGGAGGGAACCAATTATTTGAAGTAGTTAAATGACTCCACTTATGACTCTGATAAAGAGGATTTTATGGATACCAATGAAGAGGAAAGATAGATTGAAAGGGAGCTGAAGGAAGTGAATAAGGGTTTGTGCTCCCTTTAGAATAAAATGAAGGTACTAACCATAGTTTGCTCAAAAATTGTCCACCATGCGGTTTCCTCCCTATTGATTCTACAAGACCTTCCAGAAGAAGATAAAGATATAAAAGGAAAATTTTCTAACATGGAGAAACTTCTCAAGTTCATCAAAGAAGATTGGAAAGATTTGATAAAAAACTAGTGTTCTTGTTATGGTTAATCTTTAGTCTATTTGTTATTTCCTATTTTGCTTTTATTTGTCCATTATTTTTTAGTTATTATTGGCCTTTAGGCTATTTTTTTACCCCTTAGGATTTTTTTACTTAAGTTTTGCACCCTCTTTGCAGACTTATAATATCAAAAACATATAAGCGATGTAATTGTAAATGCTCACATCTTGAAAGAATAATTTGTAAAACCTTCAATATGGATTACAAATGATGATTATAGACACCGATTACACTATTTTAGTTATTAAATTCTACAGTTGGGGGTATCTTTTTAGCTTCCATTGGATGCATAAGTAGTAGTAGTAGTATAAATATTTTAAATATATCTATCTTAAAAATGTGGGGAGATGTCAAATTTTAGACTCCTATTTTAGATTTTTCACATACCATATTGATTAAGAATCCATTAATTTATAGCTAAAAAGAGTATGAAAAAATTTAAGTCACAATATTAAGTACAAGAAAGGTAATTCCAATTAGGTTGCAGATTGCTTAAGTCACCTCTAATTAAGTAATAAGAGTACCTTAATATTAGGCACAAGAAAAGTAGCTCCAATTATGTTGGAAACTAATTATGTCACCTCCAATTATAGAACTAACAATAGTCTTAGATTAATTTGGCCATGAGACTTTTAAATGGCCCATGTTGTATGGCAGTGATCCTTAATTTTATTTATAGACCACATAAAATGCATAAATATTATTATGATAAATATGTAGAGCATGACTATGATGAATCCATGAATATTTCTCATGAATCAACATTTACATCATTAGGGAATATAGTTTACTCTAATTTGAAACTCATGATGAATTAATAAATGTTTGGGTATTAGATACAGGTGCCACCAAACATATGACATAATGATGAGACTTCAAAATAGATGACATAAAACATAGGAAAACATAATCAATCATTCATTTGCACATAATGAAACAACTATTAAAAAGGCAAAATACTAAAATTTTACTGAGAAAAGGTGTTCTTACAACAGATACAAGAAAAAAATATGTGTCTTTGCTTTGAAAAATATGTTAATACAAAGTGTGTTTCTTAGTGTTGTGACTAATAAAACTGAGTTACAATGCCTTTTTTTGCTTATACAGCTCCAAAAAAGACAAAACACTATGAATATCCATAAACAACACATTCAAACTATTACATAAAGTAGTGGACCAAGATGTCTAACAACTAGTACATGATAAACATCAACTATGTCATTTTTTTCAAATATTTTAGTGGCCACCATGTGAAGGTCCCTTCTTTCTCATTCAGATAGACATCTCCATCTATTTTTTCTTCATAAGCAAGGGTTATGTTACTTGTGACTTTTAAAATATTTACATTTACATCTCTTATTCCTTTCAATTTGACTCCATTTATAATATATAGTGAGTGAATCTACCCAATTCCCACAACACCATCAAATGGATCCAACACCTAGATTTTATCCCCTCTTTGGAGTTTATCAATAAATGTCTACATAAAAAAAATACACATTATATTGAGATATCAAACACACATTATATTGTAAAAATGGAATGGGTTGATGGTCACATATAGAGTTACAGAGGAAACTCAAACCAATTTTGGGTTCTTCAGGAAGAAAATGGTGACCTAAGGAAAGGGAATTCACAAGGTGTTGATGGAAATTTGGGATATGGTAGAGTTGAAGTAAGTCAAAGGGAGATGATTTTGGCTATCAATTCTCTTTTGAATGTTAGAGGTGTTTATGCATGAAGATAGGATGGAAGAGTGCCCTCCCCAATGATATAATGACTTTATTTCAATAAGACATTCAATTTACCATTGTGTATGGTTGATAAGTCCCACAATTCTAATCTGGGAACTTTGGAAGGAACAGAAGAGAAGATTGTTCCAAGACAATGAAATGAGTCTCAAATCCCTCCAAAATAAGATTGAAACAAGTATTGTGGAAATAGTTAACATAAAATTGAAATATATTAATTTAAAAGAACATTTTAAGCATGAATAACGACAAAACATTGGGATAGATAACTGACAACTATTATATTACCTCAACTAATTCAGCACAACTATGATGATTATGCTACACATTTTTTTCCATTTTATCATGATCACTATCCATATCAGCAACTCTATTGACATAATGAAAGCATTTTTGTTTTCATTTTACTATGATAAAATTAATCTACATGTGGTGTTAGGTTGTGGAGCTAAAAGCTTCACTGTTGAAAACATGGAAGAGGGTGCTGAGTTATAGAGAAACCAACATCGATAGGCAAAACTAACATTGGTCACATCTAGTTACAAAGCAGTCGACATCAGTCAGGGATCGACCGACGTCAGTCATCTCCAGATAGACAGCAACTGACATCGATCGCCTGTGCGATTCCAAAACTATTAGTTCACAAATAGTTTGTTAACAAACCAATTGTTTGCATGTAAAAGGCTAATTTTAGTCTTGAGTTTTGTGTCTAATTATTGTTTGCATGGGATCTATATAATAGACTCATGGGCTTGTATTGTAATTAAGGCAAGGAAGAGATCCTTCCAATTGTAAGATTAGGTTGATCTGTAGGTTGTACATGATCATGTCAGATCTACATGGTAAGTAAGATCATTTGATTTGCAAGTTGTTGCAAGTTCATGGGAGATCTACTTGAAGTACTTTGAGTACTTGTGTACTGACAGTATTGTTACTGACTGGTTGGAGGTGAACAACAACTCTGTGTTTGAGTTGATTGTTGTGACCGTAATTGAGAGAGAGAACTCTTGATTGAGAATTACTGGGAGCCCTAGAGGTGTGGGAAACCTCATACGTGTGAGAAGAGTGTGGCATCTTATTGATTGTATTTTCTTTCTGGATGAGTTGATTACAAGATTGTATTGTCTCTCAAATTCTGTGTTGTTTTTGATTTCTTGTTACTTGTTACTTCTAGTTAAATTCTATGTTTAGTTGCTTATACAAGGCAATCAATTGTGCTCCTAATCCTGACAAAGTGGTATCAGAGCTAGGGTTGTAGAAGCAGGTTTCCTAACACCTTGGTTTTAGAGTGTGTTAAGTGTTTGTTGATTACAGGTCACTCTCAGGGGTTTCTGATTGAGTGGGAGTATAACAATGGCAGATGAAAGTAAGCTTAGAATGGAGAAGTTTAATGGCAAGAATTATCAATTATGGAGGATGCAGATAGAATATTATCTATATCAAAAAGATTTGTACTTACCATTGGGTGGGGTTGCATGCAAGCCCATGGATATGAAAGATGAAAAATGGAAGGTTCTTGATCAGAAGGCTCTGCGATCTATAAGGTTGAGCCTTGCATAATCTGTGATTTCCAACTTATCATAGGTAAAGACAATGATAGAGTTGATGGAATCTTTGGCAAATTTATATGAAAAACCCTCAGCTTCGAATAAGGTATTTCTTATGAAGTAGTTATTTAATTTGCAAATGTTGGAAGGTGGATTTATACATAGTCATCTTAGTGATTTCCATGGTTTGGTAAACCAGTTAGTTTCAATTAATATTGTTTTTGATGATGAAAGTAAGGCTCTCTTAATCTTATGCTCATTACCTAAAAGTTGGGATAGTTTGGCAATGGCAGTTAGTAATACTGCGTCTGCTTCAAATATCTTAAAAGTGGATGATGTTGTTAGTGTAATCTTGAATGAAGAAATTCATAGGAAAAGCACAGGTGAATCATCAGGGAATGCTTTGAGTGTTGAAAGCAAGGGAAGGCAAAGAAATAAGATCGAGTAAGGGAGATCAAGGTCAAAGATAGGTAGCAAATCCAAATCTAGGTATGGCAAGATTATTTGCTGGAATTGTGGAAAGGCAGGGCACATGAAGAAAGATTGTAGGTCAGTTGAAGATCAGCAAGAAGGAAATGAAGAAGCAGATGTTGTAGATGTTGTTGCATAGGATGCTCTGGTATGTTCCTTGGATAAAGTGGAATCTTGCTTTTTAGATTCTGGTGCCTCTTTCCATGCATCCCCAAATAGGGAATTTTTTCATGAATATGTCTAGGGAGACTTTGGAGAAATTTATTTAGGGGATGGTAAGCCTTGTCAAATGGTTGGCAAAGGGAAAGTGCAGCTAAAATTGCAAATGGAAAACACATGGGTGTTGAAGGAGGTCATGCATGTCCCAGTCCTGAAGCAGAATTTGATTTATGTTGGAAAGTTGGGTGATGAGGGATGCACAGTAACTCTCACAGCGGACTCTTGGAAAGTTACCAAGGGTGCACTTGTTTTAGCAAGAGGTAAGAAAGTAGGTACACTTTATCTATCTACTTGTCTTACTGATTCTCCTTTTGGTTTATCTACTTCAGCTATAGATTCGAAGATGTGGCTTCGTAGGCTTGGTCACATGAATAAGAAGGGGATACATGTTCTTGAGTCAAAGGGTAAGAGTTTAGATCTGAGAAGCATAGATCAAGATTTTTGTAAGCAACAGAAGAAAGTGAGGTTTCTTGAAACTCATGCTACAAGAAAGGATCGGATCTATTGCACAGAGGAAATCTGATGTTTTTAACAAGAATAGGAAAGCCTTGGTGTTCAAGGAGGAGATGATGGACAGAAATTAGTCATAAGGGCTAAAGAATTTTGAGCAGGGTAGTTTAAACAAGGGAATGATTCAAAGTAAGCTCGCGGGTAAAAAGTCATCACTCATAGGTAAACATAGGTATCGACAATAGTCAAGGGGAACCGATGTCGAATAGACAGGTGCTAACATTAGTCATGTGCAGAACAGAGTCAATGGTGTGGGCAGGTGGCTACCGATGTCGATCAAGGAACCGACGTCAGCAACCAAGAGGACACCAATGTCGATCAGGGAACCGATGTCGGTAGTCAAGATAGTCGTATAGGACTGATGTCAGTCAAATGCAAACTAAGGGGTGATCGATGATGGTCACTATTAGAATAGATTTTGGGTGGATAGCAAGCTATCAAGGAGTCTCAAACACCCATGAGGAGGATTGAAGGGGTAAGTAAGCCTCAAATTCATTGTTCCCCTTCTTTAGATTACTTGTTGCTCACTGATGGTCAAGAACCAGAAATTTTTAAAGAAGTAGAGCAGGTAGAATCTAAGAAATAGTGGGAGAATGGCATGAATTGTTTAATAGAGAACCAAATGGGAGATTTGGTAGAGTTTCCAGTCGGAGAGAAATCACTAAAAGATGAACGGATTCCCAGGTCAAAGAAGAGAGAGAATGGACATGTGAGATGGAAGGCCAGGGTATATGGTCTTGAGAAAGCTGTAGGATAATGGAGGTTTAACCATTGTGTTTTTTTACCAAGTTGGATACTATTAGCTACATTATCCTGTTACTGTATTTGGTGTGTATGCTTGTTGCAAGGTCACACATATAGGGAGTTGTTGAGCTAAAGGTAAAGTTAGTTCAGAGGTATGTCATGAGGAATCTGGGAGCAACAAGATTCTTTGGCATGAGATTGTCTAGAGAAATGGAAGGTCACAAGTTGATTTTGTCTCTAGATGATTGTGTGGATAAGGTAGTGGTGAGGTTCAAGATGAGGGATGCAGAACCAGTTTGCACACTTATGGATGGACTGTTCATAGAACAGTGTCCCAATTCACATAATGAGGTTAAGTGCATGGTATGTACTAGACTTGAGTTTGCCCAAGCAGTGGGTATTGTCAGCGAGTTTGGGGTCAATCTAGGAAAGAAGCACTAGAAAGTTGTTCAGTGGATTCTCAGGTATCTGAGAGGGACCAGCAGTAGGTATACATGCGATGCAGGTTCAAGCAGTTCTCTACATGGGTATGTAGAATCGGATGTGGTAGGGGACTTGGATGATAGGTGTTGCACCATAGGTTGTGTGGTGGTTGGTCTTCAAGATTGATCTTGAAGAGGGATACAAGCCAAGAAACAAATTAGATGATGTACAGGTATAGGTACAAGTGCAACTATTTATCTCCAAGTGGGAGATTGCTAGGTTGTGGAACTAAAAGTTTCATTGTTGTAAACATGGAGGAGGTTGTTGAGTTATAGGGAAACTGACGTTGGTAGGCACAATTGATGTTGGTCAAATCTAGTTACAAAGTAGTTGACATCGGTCAGGGATCGGCCGACGTCGGTCATCTCCAGATAGACAACAATCGACGTTGGTTGCCTGTGCGATTCCAAAACTATTATTTCATGAATAGTTTGTTAACGAATCGATTGTTTACATGTAAAAGGGTAATTTTAGTCTTGAGTTGCGTGTCTAATTATTATAATTAGATGTCTAATTATTGTTTACATGGGATCTATATAATAGACTCATGGGCTTGTATTGTAATTAAGGCAAGGAAGAGATCCTTCCAATTATAAGATCAGGTTGATCTGCAGGTTGTGCATGATCATGTTAGATATACATGGTAAGTAAGATCATTTGATTTTTAGGTTGTTGTAAGTTCATGGGAGATCTACTTGAAGTACTTTTAGTAATTGTATATTGGTAGTATTGTTACTGACTGGTTGGAGGTGAACAATAACTCTGTGTTTGAGTTGATTGTTGTGACCATAATTGAGAGAGAGAACTCTTGATTGAGAATTACTGGGAGCCCTAGAGGTGTGGGAAGCCTCATAGGTTTGAGAAGAGTGTGGCATCTTCTTGATTGTATTTTCTTTCTAGATGAGTTGAATACAAGATTGTATTGTCTCTCAAATTTTGTGTTGTTTCTAATTTCTTGTTACTTGTTACTTCTGGTTAAAATCTATGTTTAGTTTCTTATACAAGGTAATCAATTGTGCTCCTAATCTTGACATATGGTTTAGCCATCATGAAAAAATATATACAAAGCATTCAATAGTCAAGCAAAGAATGCAAGCTATAAATTTATCCAAAAGAACATTTTTTGGATCACTCCAACAATAAATAAATTGGGTTGGATTCTCCTACTATCAAATTTCAATAATCTAAATATTAAGAGGCATTTGTATACATAATTTATAAATAATAAGAAATGAGATCAATATAGCTTCTTACCTTAGTTGAATCCATGGATTTATGCTCATTCCATACAAAAATTATAGGGTTAATGGAGGCAACCAACTATGAAACTTGCTGAGTGAGACTGAATATGCAACTCATTACTTATTAGTACCCTTCATTTGAGTTGACATGATCTAGAGAGGATCCTACTGGGCATTTAACACATGGTTGTGAAATCCCTATTGACGAACAAGATTTCTACTTTATCCCACTCTTAGATTTACTAAGTTGACGTAGTGCTACCATATAATTGACAATATCTTCTGCACCTACTTCTCTATTACTATTTTACACCTAAAATAAAATGTCAATTTCAACATATAGTTAGTTAAATAAAAATAAAAATAAATAACACAATGTAAACTGAACAAAAAATCCATATATGTACTCTAAATTTGTCCATTTTGGCCTGCAATCCACCTTGACCAAATGTATATCTAGCCCTCACATTATCTCTTGCTCTCTTGCTTATATTACTCTTTTCCAAATATTATTCAAAATGCATACTTTATTTCAATGCCTCCTATTATTTGGGAGATAGAGTGGAGTCTAACCTCTCTTTTCCCTCCATGATTGTTTTTTCATAATTATATCTAAAATTGTTCATCAAAATTCTCATATTTGCTTGTAATATTTTCTAGATATTTTTTCACCATTAGTCTCAAAAGCATTTTACTTTTTTTGTATAAAATTTTCCATATTTCATGGATCTTGATCTACAAAAATTTATTTGCAAATATCCAAATGGGCCCTACATCTTACACCCAACTCGGAGCCCCACTTTGCAACTTTTTTCCCAATGGGATCACCATCTCTTGATACCTCAACCAAGAATGGATTCTTGCCTTCTAATTTTCTTTATTTTGCATTCTTCTCTATATATTTGTACAAATCTTGACTCAATCTTTCTCTTTTGATAAAAGTAGAAACATCTTCTATTAAACCACTACTAGTATTTCTAGGTGATTCACTAGTTCCATCAAAAGTTCTAGATGCAACAGGTACACTCTGAGGCACAACAAATACAAGCAGTCTCTCTTCATGAATTTCATTAACTATAACTTCATGCTCCTTGGCCAAATTAAGTGTGGCATGAGTAGGTAGATTAGTAATGGTCTACATAGATTTCACTTCAAACACATCTTTTAATGTTGAATAAATCATCTGTAGACTTGTTATTCTTTTGCTCTAATTTTTTTCAATAATCTCTCTTAGACTTTGTGCTAAGAGATCATCACAAAGTTGCACATCACCATGTGTTATATTATGTTTCAAATCACCATGTGCTATATTAGTCTACACATTAGCATGTGCTATATTAGGTTGCACATCACCATAGACTATATCAGGCTACACATCATCAAAACTATTATTTTCACCAACTATATTTATTGAATCATAAATGCATTGGCTTCTATGAGATGGTGGTATTGTATCTTTTTTTCCTTTTATTTTTTCTCTACATTTTTTTGCACTCTCTTTCTTGCCTATAAAACAAAAAAATATCATATTATGTCTTATATACATAAAGCTCTTGCCTATAAAATTTCATTAAACACTATTAAACAAATAATATACTACTTGGTGGATTTACAACTTCCTTATTCGTCAAACCAAGACACAATAAATATTCATTATTCTTGGCCACTTTTTCTCTATGAAATGACTCATAATCTATCAATGGAATTTCAGCATTATGTGTACTATCATCAGCTAATTTTTTCCTTATAGTCCTTTTCCTTATTTCCTAAAGTCCAAATAAACAATAATGTATAAATAAACAATTTGAATCAGTAAAATTTTATTGAGTTCATAAGTTAAAATGGAAACTTAAATAGAATTTAGTTTACAAATTAAAAAGAATTTGCAATAAAAAACTAGGAAGATGTTCAAAATTACAGGTATCAGACTATCAATATGACTATCCCTTATTTCAACTAGATATTGACACTTATGAATCTTGATCACTCTTATTTGCATCTACTTGGTTTTCTTCCTCATCCTCATATATGACATGCAATAGATTCTCTCTCCTAATCTCTTCATTGGTGATCAAAATCTCTTATTCAAACACTCCATCATCATCTTCATCCACTTCTTTGAATGTTTCTTATAAATTAACATATTGCCCATCAAGCATTATATTGACAACTTCCATAAATTTTCATTTGGAATGAGACTCTATTTTTAAGGACATATGACCATTATGGGATTATTACATCATCAATCAAAAATTATTGTCTCATTTGAAGAGGGGAAACATACGGCTCATCCATATCTGATAAAAAATGTCCTATATTTGCGTGTACAAATCCATACTCATTAAATTATATTATGGATGGTTAAATCCACTTATATTTTAATAATATAGGACTATTTTTACCAAAATCCACTTGAATAATTTCTTGGATGAGTCCAACATAAAATTTCTTCTTAGTTTCGTGAATAAATTTAGCACTAACAACATAATCATAATTTGTCCTTTTTTTCCACTCTTAAATGACTACCATAGGCCCACATTCCACTAAAACACATAGCCCATAAATGTGGAGATTTTAAAGTTCACTTTCTTCCCTTGTTATATCTTGACCTTCTTCTTTTGCATCATTGACTGCATTAGTAGTCCATTCTTCAAATTTTGGAAAAGAATCACCTCCAATCAAATCATGATGTCTACACCATTGAGATCGATGTTGCATCCAAGCTTGATTCTCTTCTTCATGTTTTCTACATATAATATTAACATAAAAATAGTAAGATTAATCATATAAATGTGTAAATGCAATTGAGTGAATAAATTATTATGTAAATTTTTTTTACCTGCACCACTTATCGAATGAACATGTGTTTTGAAGAATATAGGCATGTATCACACTTCTTTATTGATGTGATAGCTTGAAGTGACATCCATTGCCTTCCAATACTTCACCTGCAACTCCTTCTTCTTCATCATCATCCCATACATGTTTATTGGCATTTTAAAATTCTTTCATATGTTATGTGCAAAATCCCATGGCCTCTTGCATTGAATATCCCTTAGACATGTTGCCTTCTAGTTTTACCCTAGTTCAAACAATGTTTTTCAAAACATTCATATATCATTCTAAAGGATACATCCATCTTGTCTGACTGGGCCACAATGCTCTAGTTCATATTCTAGATGTATCAAAAGATGCATAGAAATGTTAAAGATTGTTCGTGGAAATTCCCATAATAATAAACAAAGGACTTCAATAACCTCCTCCCTAAAACTATCAAAATTCAAAGGATATAATACATGTAAACTCATTCTCTTTAATATTATTCCCAACCTTTTAATTTCCAATCTTGGCCCCTTTACTAAACTTGATATATTTACCACAATAGGTAAAGTATTCTCAATTATGACATGATAGTCATGGGTCTTGAGGAATCTTAAGCCACTAACGTAAATTTGGCTTCTAAAAATACTACTTACATATCCAATGGGGAAGAGAGTCTGAGACATCCACTGTATGAGTTGTTTACATTGTTCTTTTATCCAGACATAAAAAGCACTAGGTTTTCTATATTTTTCATCATCACATTTGAACCCAAATATTTCGATGAATCTTTAGTTGTCGAAAGTCTTCACATGATGAAATAGTATTAAAAGCACCAGAAAGAGTTTTTTAATAGCATAAGATATATTTTTCTTAGTATCCATAAAGTCAATAATATGCCTAATGGCTATATCCTTAAGTATGGAAACTTATAGAATATACATAACTATTTTACATCGATTTCATTACATGGATCATATCTACTACCAAAAATCCCATAATTTTCAATAAATGACATTATTTTTTGTCCATTCTCAATAATGTAATCACCCATTATTAGCAACGGTGCTTCATGATTCTCTTCTTGACCATTGAAACATGTTTTTTGTCAATAATATGGATGATCCATTTTAAGGTAAGCATGATATCCACAATAAATACACTTATGAAAACTTATTGAGTGCCCCACAAAATCCTTAAAGTTTCAAGCATGACATCCATGGTGTCCATGAACACTGAGACTAAATAATGTGCCATATGTAGGAGGATCATGAATCGTAAACAATAAAGAAGCTCTTAAAGTGAATTTGATTGAATGCCCATCCCGTAAAGATTGAATTGCTTCAATTCCTTTCCATAATTCTATTAGCTCATCATATAATGGATTTAGATAAGCATCTATTGTATCTAAAGTCACACTTTTATTTCTTGGTATAATCAATTATAGCATTAAGAAAGATGGTTTAGTTGCTAAATATGGAGGCAAGTTATAATTTATTAAAAACACTGGCCAAGTTGACCATTTAGTACTTTAATCAAATGGGTTCACCCCATCTAGAGGCAAACCCAACCTTATATTATGAGTATCTTGAAAAAAATTAGGCCATCTATTATCAAATTCCATCCACATCTTAGAATCAAGCACATGTTATTATTTTCCATTAGTGCTCTTATTTTGGGCATGTCATTGAATAAGTTCAACAATGTCTCTACACCTATACATTCAGAGTAATTGTGGGATTATCAAAAGGTGGTGAAGAAATTTTCTAGGAACTATAGAAGATTTCAACCCTTATCTATACCTTATTTCATGACATTTCAGACGTTCACTCTCATTTTCAATATTATTGTGAAATAATACAAAACCATTCACACATGTGTGGATGTTTTAATACCCTAAGCCTAGCTTAATGATTATATTTTTTCATTGACTTTGTTTTGTTGGTAATGTGGAGTTAGGTGGTAAAAATGAACTTAATAATTCCAATAATTGATCTACACTATCATTTGTCCAACCAAACACCACTTGCAAGTTAAAAATTTGAAGGATTGTTTTCAAATGACTTAACTTGAAATTAGCATACATAGGATTTAAAGCATCCATCATCAACTTGGCCCAATCATCATTTAGACCTCATTCAACATTTTTTTAGCTTCAAACCCTTTGTCTAACATTACCGCCTCTTCATCTCTCACACTCTGTAATTCTATCATATCTTCATAATAATTATAATGCCAAGGGCTTATACCACTATGCCCATAACTTATCATATGTCGATAAATCAGATTTCTTTTTCTCACCTTTCCACCAAGATAGTCATTACATGGACATGGATATTTGTCCATGTCCTTCTCATCGGATACTCTCTCATCAAATTCATGGTATTGATCCATTGTCAACTTTCAACATTGATCCATCTGTAATGTTCTACACATAGAAAAAAATCTTTTGGGGAAAAAATTGGCACACCAAAAGTTTAAGATTTTTTGAAAATATCAAGAAAAAAATCATATTTTAAAAAAATGTGAAAAAATGTAGACTAAGAGACAAACATTTTTTGAATTAAAAGGCATTTCTATAGAAATAGAGTTATAGAGAGTTTAACTAATGAATTTTAAAAAATAGATTTTTGTAGTTTATATTCCAATTTCTGATTACATTGCATTGCACATCTTTCAAACTCAAAGCATTACTTCACATTGCATACCTAATAACTAGATGCTGATAGATTACAAAATTTTAATTACAATATTGTTTTTACAAAGTCAACCTAAGAAATTATCCAATTACTTCACATTTCATAACTAATAACTAGGAGTACCTTCCAATTGCATTTGCTTTTCATGGCATTCCTTGAGACCACATTTCTTTGGGGCATTTTTCAAATAGTTCACTATCTTGTCTATGCTAAAATATTTTTTCATACATGTCTACCAAAGCATTTTATCAAATAGTTCACTGCCTTGTTGTTATGGTTAAAAGGCTAAAACAAGTGTTTTCAAACAAGTTATGGATGCTTGGAAATTTTTTATCAAAGCATAATAGTAATAAATAACATAGATAAGGTAGTTAACTAGTGGAAAAAATGCCTTGAATAAATGTGGTCTCATGGTGATGGAATGCCATGATAATCCATAACAATTTGCTTGTCATGGCATTCCATCACCTTGAGACCATATTTCTTTTAGGTATTTTTCCCAAAATTCATCCTAGGAGTCCATATCCTTTTTACAATTATTCCAGGAGTCATTCATAAGCATCCCATATCATGTCCATGTGAAAGACATTTGTATTTTGATCATTGATGTGTTTTTTGTCTCTAATCACAGCCCTATAGTACATTCAAATAGCTTTGGTGGGTGTACAAGAATCAAAGGAAGTGAAAAGAGAGCTACCACTTCCCTGCAACATGTAAGAACTTCACTTGCAATGTTGCAGTATACAGAGAATATTTATTGTGGCCTCATGTAAGTCTCAAAATTAATTGGCGAGCTGGTAATAAGAGTTTTCATAGCATATAATATTTAACCATAACCTCACGACAAATAAAATGTTGACCTATGGTGATGTGGTAAGATCAAACAATAAAGATTCACCACAACCCCATGATGAAAAAGAAGATAAATGATGGTATGGTGGTAAGGTCTAAGCCAATAGATAACACATACCACAGCCCCGTGATAATTTAGAGAAAGTCTTACACGGTAAAAGTTATATACAATATGTCTCATGCTCCCAAAATAATTTTCTACATAATTCCCTTTTATTTTGATATGTTGAGAGATTATTTATTCTAATTTTATACAAATACATTTAATCTATTTTACAATCTCATCTATTATCCATGCACTTATCGATCCACTTGATATTGAATTGATTAATATTTTTATATCACCTTATATTATTACCTTTTTCCATCCCTTTAGCAATACTAAATACATCCCCTTTAGGAATGCCATGTTGTGTCCACCCAATTATTTTCATTATTCCCAATATCTAATGAGCATACAAGACAAGGTTGACCTTGGTGGTCCCTCAAGATTCCTCCACTGCCTACTATTATTAGATTACCTTATTTGATACAATTCTACTTTTTGGATTTTTTAGTTGATACATGATCTTGTTTTTCCTTAGGAAAAATTCATAATTTCATATTTAAAAATAGGAAATTAGATAATATCATATGCATCTAAAATCATATCATAGGGATGAAATACATGGATATAACCATCCAAAAAACCCAACCATAGAAAGAGTTAAAGTGTAAGGCACTCAAAGAAAAAAAATCAATATAAAAAAATGTTTGTCAAGTAGACAAGAAGGTTAAAGGTAAAGAAGTAGCCTTACCACATTAGTCTCATCTAAATAAGTGTTAGTGTGAGCATTTACATTCATTCATAGAGTTAATTTTGATTTAGAGTATTTTTTTATAATCATTGGATTGTTTTATTTATGTATACGAACAATATTTTGTTGTGTATTTATTTAGACAATCCACCTATAATATAATTGATCACAACAATAAAATGGTTGTTTTAAAACCAAATCATTAGTCTATTTAGCATCCCATATCATGTCCATGTGAAATACATTTTTCTTTTGATCGTTGATGTGTTTTTTGTCTCTTACCATAGCCTTGCAGTACATTCAAATAGCTTTGGTGGGTGTGTGGGAACCAAAGGAAGTGAAAAGATAGTTACCACTTACCCACAAAATTCAATAAATTTAATTACGATGTTACAGTATATAGAGACTAATTACCATATCCCCATTGAGGTCTCAAAATTAATTAGCAAGCTGGTGGTAAGAATTTGAGTATCATATAATATTTCACCATGACCCTGCGATAAACAAAATGTTGACCTATGGTGATACGAAAAGAGAAAATAGTAAAGGTTCATCACAGCCGCATAATATATAAGAAAATAAATGGTGGTATTGAGGTAAGGGAAAACTATTATTTTAATAAATATGATGTATGTATGGTAAGGTAGCTTAATGTTACTATAACTTGATACAAGTTGGATGGATGACCTTTGATTGGACTTTTATGAAATGAACTTGGAAACTATATTTAATTGGGGATTGGTGGATTGGGTGGGGCCGGTTTAGGGTATATTAAAATGATTCCCTAAGTTTTATTTATATTTCTATATGTATACTTAATTTTTAAAATTAAATGATATTAGTATTGTGGTTGATTTTTAAATGTGGAGACCACTTTTTTAAAGTTTCATAACAGTTATTATGTTATTTTATGTTTCTGTTATAATAGCGTATAATCTCATAATAATTTGTGACCTTCTTTTACAATCATTTATTATCTATTAAAATTATCACATTTGAATTCAAAGTCACTTATAAATAGATAAGTGTTGTAACTCATTTTACACATAAACATTGTCAATTACACACTTAACTTTGAACATATTCATAATATATGAGACACATATTTTGTTATTTGAATATTCTCATTATTCTATCACATAGTGTCTCACTATTAAAGGGTCAGTCAATGGTCATCATCACTCAAACCCTAATATACATAGTTAGAGATATTAACTCTCTAGAGTTTGTACTCTAGATTTTTCACATATTTTCCTTAACACTTTAGGCCAAAAATTTAAATATAGAAGGTACATATGAATTGTAAAAAATTAATTCTCTACTTGAGAACCCTATTAGGAGCATTTTGTATGATCATGGTAACCATCTCCTACCAAATCCAAATTATAGAGCAACAATAATCACAATTGTAATTGCACATTTTTAAGGTTAGATTTTTTACATAAATTTTATGTAACACTCTATACAATATATTTTATTTCTATCTATTTTCATATTCCAGAGAAGATCTTGTATACTAGTGGTAAGCGATAAAATTTATATAAAGTATGTCCTACACTCCTGCCATAGTCAAATCTAATGCTTGCAGTGATATGATAAATAGTGAAGGGATGCCAAAGGATCTCACAATCCCATGATGGTAAAATCAAAGGTTGGTAGTAACACAATATGAGGTATAAGGGGAAACATGTATCCTAACATCCTACGATGATGTGTATTAAGGCTTGTAAGGTGGTGATAAGTGATGAAAGATGTAGTATAACCATCTAGAAGCTCCCACAGTCCCACAATAGATCTAAATAGGTATTGAAGTGATATAATAAAGTACTAAATGTTGAAATGACTATATCACCACCCTATAGTGGTTATCATTAATTCTTATGATTGAAGTGCTTGCCCAACCATTAGATTAAATGAAATCAATGGTCTATGTTTGAAAGACTAGAATGCTAAGATTTGTAAATTTCATGGCATGAACTAGAGTAATGGCAAAATGACCAGTTTTGTAGAAGAATAAAATTTGGAATTTCTTTGTATTTCATCATTCAAGCAAATTGAATGGTGATTATAGATGATGAATTCAAGCCTTGCATGTGTACTTCAATAATTTTTTAATCGGGTAAGTCTGCCTCATCACTCTATTCATAAAAGTAGGTATTTAGTTTGTGATTTATTTTCAATTGATTTGGTAGAGCAAGTGACTATCAAAACCTTAGTTCATAAAAGCATAAAACTATGGCACCTAAAAAAATTGAGTTTGTAAGTAACAACACTAAACCACCTGATCCCAAGAAGTTGTCCCTTCAACAGTCACTATTGGACATTTTGCCAAATTCAGTTGACAAAGGATATAAAAACCTGTTCAAGGATGTAGCAGAGGGGTGTCAGGATGCTAGAGTCCCTATCTGAGGATGGAACCTTTTTTGGTATTTTTGTGAAAATCAAGATGGACAGGGACTAGTTGAAAACCCATGGAATTTGAATTTGGCTAAGCTTATGGTGCCAAATGTATTCATTGATGTGGATTTGATTAGGATATTGGCACAACACTATCATCTAGACACCAAAATTGTTAGGTTACCAAATGGGTCAAAATTAGTGGTTGTGGATAGAAATGTAATCATTGATTGCTACATGCTCAACAATCAAGCCCTCACAAAAGTTGACTTGAATAATAGTGAACAAGAATATACCAGTCTAAGAAATAAACATAAGAGTGATGATTTTCCCATGTACATGAAGAAAGGGGCCAATAATAGAAGGATTTCAATCCAAACCACTATAGTTGAGCATTTTTCAATTGATGACTTTGCTGTGTATTTCAAAAGGACATATTTTTCTTTATGCCAAGTGCTAGGAATTAATTCCCAAGATAGAATGCTAGTTTCCATGATGTTGATGGCCATGATAATACATAATCAATAGGTTAATGCTGAGTATGATTTTGCATCATTTATTGAGAAGAAATTTCATGTTGGATTTTTGAAAATGAGGGAAAACAAGACACCTATGGAGTTAAAATATTATTCTTTGTTATGCCATTTAATTTTGTATCATAATAGAAGGATTTGGTCTAGCAAGATGGACTTGAGCATGATTGATCAAAAGAGATAGAGTTGCTTACACAGTCTAGTGTTACAAATGGAACACTCATTATCAGACCTATAAATATGTTGTGTTCCATGATAATTTCTTAGTCATAATAATAAATTCCCTTGGTATCCTTTTTCCTAGATTGACCAAAGAGGTCAGATTAATGTTGAGGCCTCTTGCTCATAGTCTAGAACGGGGTCACAAACATAAATTTATTGATTGGTATTTCTTGCCTGACCATACTATAATTAGAGTATATGGGTGTACTCATCCACCCCATGTGTTGCCAAAATTTATGCCAAATAGAATTGATTTTCTTAAATTCATGTCGTAGATGCTCTAGATGGATAAAGATGTGATGAAAAAACAAAATAAGGGCACATTTCTTCTAGGTTACACTATGTTTGGTGAATGGTACATTGGTAAAAAATACCTTGGAGGAGTTGCAAGCCTATTTAAAGGCTAAATATTCTTTGAAATTAGGGATAGAAAGGGTTTGTGATCCAAAGGGTCACATGATCTTTGTTAGACAATTCATCCTTACTAGGATGGGGATATCCCATAAAATCAGTTGTGATAAAAAATTGTGTCACTTTTGAAGAGGTATATAATAAGAAAAGAAACTAGGAAATTTTAAAGAAGATTGAGGATGACAAAAGAAAACAAAACCCTAATTTTTTAGTATTTTTGGTTGAAGAAAAGGACCCTTTGAAAAGAATAGATTTGATAATTGATAATTTTGAAATAATATATGGTAAGTATGAGAAGTAGCCTACAAAGGCTAGCAACCTCCCTATCAAAAAGCTAACAAAAGTTATAATTCAAGAACTTGGTCTAGATGCAATGTTAGTGCAAGATTTAGTTGCTCCTAATTCACCACCTACTAAAAGGAAAAAGACTGATGATGTTTCTCCACTGGTTCCATATGAAATGACTAAAGGAGTTAGTGACTTTGAGGAGGTGCCTAGTATTTTGAGGCATATGGCAGAGGAAGAGGAAGTTGATCAACCCCTGATTGGTCAAGAAATAGAAATGCACAGACTAGAAACAATAATGGATGAAGAGGCACAAGGTGAGCTTGAACTATAAGAAGATAAAAGGGTTGTGGCTTCTATGAGGCTCATCGAGTATGATGATTTCATCAATACCCTAAAATTTAAATATTTTTGGCTCAAAATGAAAATGAATGAATTTGAATAAAATGTTAAAATAAATAAAATGGGTGCTAATGAATCTCAACATGATCAAATTGTGACATGAACTTTAAAGGATTTTAAAATTAATGAAATAAATGTCAGCCCTGATGAGGCTAGACAAATGGTTTTGAAGAGTAATATGCAAATCATCCCTGGCCTTAAATTGAATAAGATATTTTTTTTGGACCAAGTGAGAAATCAAGATGACCCCATGATGGTTTCTGAGTTTGATTATGAAGATGGTGTCAGTGTTTATGGATTTAACCTAAATACAAAGACTCTAGAAATAAGAACCACACAGATGAACACCAATAAGCCAGGTTTTCTTGGCATAGTCCAAGAGTTAAGGGAAACAACTATGGTGAAAACATTTTAAGATACATTAGTGTTAGAAGATGCCACCCTTACTGTGTACTCTATAATTTTCACACAAGTTGTTGTCAATAATATAGATCAAAGATTGCTTGACTATGAAAAACTCAAATTGAGATGAATGATGAAGTGAATAGGCTGTATTTGGAAAATGTCAAACTAAAGTAACAGTTGAAGGGTGTTGATCCTCAAAGCCAAGAAATTATGCCATACCAAGCCCCTATGCCACAAATAACTATAATAATACAATCCCAGTTGATCAGTTGAATGCATTGAAATTTAAGTTGGAAAAATAAATTGAATATTTAAAAAATTAGAATGAGAAGACAAAGGATGAGGCTAAATTGAAAATCCTTGAGGTGTTTGAGAATATTTTGGAATATAAAGTAAAATTGGTTGTTGACAAGTTGGGAGATTTTCATGAATTCTAATCTTCCTTATCTCAAGCCACTGATCAGTTGAAGGTCAAAATTTACGTTTTAGATCCAATATACAATAAATGGCAATGTGCAAACCATACATTGCTAACCTTGTGAAAAGTTCTACAAAGAGATATAAGTGCTCTAGCTTCACTTAAGCTAATAGAGAAGATAGTGAAAATGATCTTGTATGAATTTTAATATGTTATTGGTGAGAACCAAAAAATGTAGGCAAACATTGATTCTTTTTCTACCTTCAAACACCATTTTATTCCTTCCATTTTGAAAGAGGATAAAAAGATCAAAGGTTTTAATGCATGGAAAAGTGAATATGGTCAAACAGTTTCTCAAATCATTGATTTCTTAAAAAAGATCAACACATAAATATTCTCAATCTCAATGTCATTTTGGATAGAGTAATTGATCTAGATGTTGGATATGCAAAGTTCATCATTGATGTCAAAGTGTTTATAGACAAAAGATGGAAAGATCACCAGGCCAACCTACTCCAAATCCAAGAATATAAGTGGACTAATGATTTCATAGTGTACCAATAGGAGAATAATTATTTGACAACTAAAGAATAAGCAAGCCAAGTATGCAAAGGAGCAATGACCATCAAGCTAACATCAATATGGCACCAAGAAAATCTTGGACATCCTCCTATTTTGTCTTTTTCTTATTTTTATGCTTTATAATATGTATTCAAAATATATTTGGTAGTATTTTTAAGACTTTTCAAAAAGTATATGTTGTAATAGGTCATATTAAGGGGTGGGTATATGAAAATTCATTTTTTGGAATGTGAAAATTCTAAAGTTTATAGCTTCCTTTAACCCTATAAGAAGGAAACCAAGACCGTGGGAAAGCTCTTTGAAAATTTGATTTTGGAAAAAGACATTGTAAGGCTTGCTCTTAAAAGATATATCAATAAAAACAAACCACATTTCTCTGGTGTCATATATATAGTTCTCAATTGCTTGTTGAATATTCATGTTATACTTTATCTAGTTGTCTCCATTTTTGTTTCTCCTTGTTATTTGAATTAATATATCAATTATATTTTTAGTTTTTAAAAACACATTTTCTATTTTTTGGTGGTTTATCTAATTGGGTTTCCTCAAGTAGAAATTAAATTCCATTGAATATATCACTGTAACTTGGAGGATTCAAATTGGATAATTAAGAAGAGCCAGGTAATAATAATATTGCATGTCTATGCTAATTATAGACAATCCCATGCCAAGTAATTTGAGTTGTGGCTAGATAGAAAGCACAAATATTTATGTGAACAAACTCTATTACCCAATTATTGAGAAAGGCATTGATCAATTCTATTCTAGAATCATTTCCTTATATCATATTCAAAAATTCCAACTTCAATTTTCTATTGTGTAGGAGTAGGACTAATATTCAAATATAAAATTTATAAAAACAATCTAATTCAAATCATATGCCAGTTTGGATTAGGGTGAATTGGATGATTTAATTGACAAAATTACATAAATCCCTTAATCTACTCTGAAGTCACCAACAAATTTGAGGAGTAATTAATCATTGGTGAATATAAGGTAACACCCACCTGGGCAAAGTAGAGCCTAAAGTGTAGAGAATCCTAACCGCTTGGGTTGATTCTATCATTTAGCTAAATTGGTTGCATAACCTAATCATAAATCTTGGCATCCTTTTAAGGTTTTGCATACTACTAATTTGAGAACCAACAAATGGATTTGTAAATTTTAAGAAAGGAAACTTGCATAGATCCATGTGATGCCCATGCATTTATCAAGATGGGTGAGTTATTAATATCATCAAACCATAGTGCAGCCTTAGATTTTATTAAGATGCCAAAGTCTCTTTTGATGAAGAGTAGAGAAAAAGTACCCATTGAATTGTTAAACAACATTGGGGTTCTTCATTTTGAGCATGATTAACTAGAGTTGGCTCAACAAACTTTTATGGAGGCATTAGGAAATGATGTTTTACCTCTACATAAATCTCTGTGGTCAGTTTTGTGCATTTTATACTTTTAGGATTCTCATAGTTAGTGAAAAAGGTAGTGTCTATGAAGGAAAGGAAAAGATGCATAGAGCCTTTGAATTATACCCATACTATGTAATAGTATTGAATCATTTATCAAACCATTTTTTGTTCATAGGGAAACATTTTCTTGTGGAACAATTGACTGAGATAGCTCTTGTTTCAACTAACCACCCTCTCATGAAATCTCATTCATATTATAATCTTGCATGATCTTATCATAGTAAATGTGATTATGACACCACTGGTAGCTACTACATGGCATCAGTCAAGGAAAGCTGAGGCCATAGGATTTTGTGGATAGGTTTAATTGAAGCTAGATTATCTTAAGAATTCTCTCTCAAATTTTCAAAAGGTTTTGGAGGTCCACCCTAAGGAATTTGAGAGCTAAAATCTATAGGCCATATATATGCTTAGCAAGGGTAGGTAGATTAGGATTTGGAAATTTTAAAAAAGGTAACTCACATAGATCTATGTGATGCCCATACATTTATCAAGATGGGTGAGTTATTAATATTGTCAAACCCCAGTGTAGCCTTAGATTCTCTTAAGATAAAAAATTCTCTTATGAAGAAGAGAAGAGAAGAAGTACCCATTTAATTGTTAAACAACATTACGGTTCTTCATGTTGAGCGTGATGAACTAGAGTTGGCTCAACAAAATTTTATGGAAGCATTAGGAAATGGCATTTGGAATTCTACTATTTTTTGTGTGCACTTTAAGGATATGGAATTCTTCCAATGAATATAATAAGGTGGTGTTTCAATTGAGTTGCAATTTCAATTCCCATATACTCCAAAATGAATAGAGGAAACAATTAAAAAATAGTAATGTAAACCTTAAATTGTCTATATGGTTCTGGTACTTAGTTGTCTATGTAACTACTATAAGTTTCCAATCAAAAAGTTATATATTCTATGTTTACTATAACGAGGGTTTTTAATTACCTTTAAATTCATTATAGAGGGCATCCCCAAATCTGACTTCTCTGTAGAGGGCCTCGTTGACTTCAAATTCTTTGTAGCAAACTTTGAATTCCTTGCCCACCTTTGTAAAAGTCTCTAGGTCCTCTCCAAAAAAGCTTTATCACCCATGCAAGTAGCTTCTATAACCCAAAATACCTCAATGCCAGGCTAATTACCAGCTAGTGAAACAAGGAAAAAATTAATGAGTAATGAATCACGTGCAATACACTCCTGCTATAAATATTTTTTTTAAATTTCATCTAATTTATATTTGCATGAGTAATTATTTAGTCATTTTTATTTTTATGACTAAATAATTTTTTAGTTGATGACCATATTAGTCATTTATCTACTCATTTATAGCTAAGTTGTAAAACATTAGTAGAATTTAGACTTTTTTAGTTGTTGTGACTAAATTTTTTAGTCATTTATTTGCCAAATTCTACTAGTGTTTTATGAGAAATCATTTTCAATTCTTCACCTTAGACTTAGTATAATCAAGACCATTATTGATGTTGTGACTCTCCTTAACATATCATAGATCTATGGTCATGGACTAATGTCCTATGAAGGAATATTTCAGATAATCTGGACTTATGTCCCTAAATTAGACGGGAGATAATCTTTGAAAATGAATAGTTTTTGGGTTATGTGCAAGTTTCACATGAAGAGTATGGTAATAATTTGGATCTCTTCCCCATTTATTAGATTGGAGAGAATTTAAAATTATAAATTTTTGAATAATGTAGGCATATTATTGATATTTGTTTTTTAGTTTGACTATAGATAAGTCTAAATTATCTAGAATAGTCCCTTATAGGTTCTAGTCATTTAAACCTTTCATTTTACCTATCCATGTCAAATATATTTTCTATCAAAATCATTGCCATTTGGATTCCATTCTATCTCAAATTAATGAGTCCATCACTATTACAGTCATTTTGGTCACCTCTTTCTCTTTATTTAATAACATTTAGATTAAAAAATATAATTGTCCATGAATTCCAAAACATGTTGATTATCCTCAAAGGATTTGAAAATTTCAACCTTATTTGGGACTAAGGGATAGAAAAATAATTTGATTGATAATTGTTGCATCTAAAAATAATTCATGGGGATGTATTCACAACTGATGCTACAAAGGAATATATGATGTAATTAATTTCTCAGGGAATGGGTATAATGTTAAAAGTGTTGAACATTTTGATCAGGTCCCATGTGTTATGTTTGTATTTATATAAGTAATAAAGTATGCACTATAACTTAATTTTGACCTAATTTATTACTAACTATGAGTCCCCAAATAGTTTTAATTATTTTACCTTATGGTTTAAATCAAATTTTAGACTTAGGATCAAGGATTCCTACTATGAAATTTTATTAGTTTAAGGGAACTAAAACCTATATGCAACCTTGTGTCATTTTCCTTATGTATCAATCAAAATCATGATAGTTCTTAAACCTTTTTCTAAATGTGGCCCATCAAATTAGAGGGATAACAAGCCTTGTGAATAAATTATTATATCTTGTTCATTACTGGTGTTTTCATTAGAAAGGGTATATATGTCTATGGCATAGGACACAACATTTGCTCTTTAATTTATGAAACTATACTCTATGATCATGTGATTCTTTTTAGGATATATATATATATATATATATATATATATATATATATATATATATATATATATATAGTTACTCCTCTCAAAGGTGTCCACATGTGAGAAAAGTACATAACCGTATAGTTGTTTACTCTTATAAACCAATCCTGATTAAAAAACATTCCATATTCCTTTGGAATATCTACTACATAGATGTCTATGAATTTTTTTCTTATAGGTTATAATGCTAATTTCATATGAATGCACAAAAAATATGAAAAATACCTTAACTTCTAATTTGTGCTAAAAAATGATATTATCATATTTGATTGGGGTTAGGCCTAGTTTCATATAGAATCTTACTTGCATGACATTATTTTAATCTTATGAATCGATTAGAAAATTGTGACACTTATTACCAAGTATCCTAATAGTGTGGAGAAAATTAATAAATTCAAACTTTTTTTTATGGATCAAAACATTTTTATTTGTCCCAATTTACTTGCTATGGATTAGTTTTTAAGTCAATGATTTTAGGAGAAGGTAATATTTGTATATGATTTGGTAAAACTCATGTATTATAATATTTATCATGATATTTTTCATGTCTTAAATTATATTATAAAAACATTTACCAAATTAAGGTTTTACCTATATGATTGGATGTTGATCATTGCCATATGGGGGTGGGAGATCATTATTTCCTTATGGATTAGGGGGAGTAACACCATTATTTAAAGGATTAGGTGTTGTGATGGGTTTCTAATATGTAACAATTATCAACACAATTATTCCTTTGGTATTATTTAAAATAATGAATCTAATCTATGGTTTGTTTAGATTCATTGTCATATTAATTGGGAAAATCAAAGGTCAAAAGCATTATAATAGTGCTTGGGGATTTTGACATGTTAGAGTACTTAGACACATGGGTTGAATTATATAAATTTGGGACCACCTTGTATCCCTCCATTTCATTTTGTAATATGTAAAATACATTACATATTTAAATATATTTTAATGTTCCATGTTGGGCCATGTGCATCGTACACTAGTTCGTTAAAACAAACACACAAATGCCAATCTCAGGGAATTATTTTGGCAATGGATCAATACTATTTTTAGGATAATTGAAGAGATGGTTATATCTATAGTATGTGATATTTTAGTTATTATTTTACCCATCATCATTCCAAACTTACCTATAAATACCTAATAAATTTTTACTAAGCTTATGAACCATTTATTGTATATCATCCAACTCATTTTTTATGGTATCTTGTGGTGCACTTTGGACATTATTAACAATAGGAACCAATGTTTATATATGGACCCACACTTTTGATTCATTAATTTTTAGCTTGAGGAAATTTAAGGTCTGATTTTTTGCCTCCTATCTTAATGGTGGATGGTTTATGAATAGCAAAGGATATGACATTAGAACATTATGATTGATGTTTATAATTGGGTTAAAGATAGGAATGTTTGGGTTAATATTCAAAATCTTTATGATAATTTAAACTCATAAGGTTAGCTTTTGTTCCACCATGATGATCTCAATGTAATCCATTATAAAATCTATGATGATGGGATGTATGTGGATAAACACCATCATCCAAGGGTTCAAGGCATTCTTTTAAATCTTGAATTATAACTAGGTGTCGAATATATATATATATATATATATAACATTGTAATATAATTATATATATTTAACCTTACATCACATGCCCTATTTGTGTCATTAGGTTCCCTTATTGTGTTATAAATTTTTTGGTATAACATAATTGAATTGATGCCTTATCCAAACAAGGCTAAGAAGGTGTTACTAAATTCATTCCATCTAGTGATGGAGTTATCAGGGAGGCTTAAAATCTAGTCATACATAATATATTTTAGAGTGAATGGGAAGGGCCTATAGGATACATCCTCATTTTTCACATTTAAGAGTCTCAAGGCTATATTATAATATGTTATATGTTATTCAATGGTCTTCCATTAGGTTTGAAATAAGGGAGGTACCTCTCAACATCTATGGGTAAATCATGAACATCCCTAAAAGTATTGATGGTTGATCCTATTAAATAATAAATGGGAATGGATAGAATATGATTTGAATATGTGGTAAATCTAGGTTTAGTCCTAGATATTTTAGGTTTTACTATACAAGTCTTAGGCCTTCTATGTGTATCTAAAGGTGATAAAAATAAAAAATATGGGTCATCTTTAAACCTAGTGATACATGAGGGTGGATCCAAGTTGCTTCAAGACTATAATATTACTTAGTGATTGTGGTATTCAAATACATTTCAAAGTTTCAACACTCCTTATACCACCAATGTTTCCTCTATTTTTGTAAGTTTCATATACACCTCAAGGAATAATGGTATAAATCCCTCTCATTTTAGGATTATGATATGTAATTTAGGGAATAATCTACATAATTAGATTATTCTACATAGTCTAATTGAAATAATTATAAGATATGTAGCTTCTAAAATAGATACAAACCACTTCTATGGTATTATTACACTTATACTTGAAACATTACCAATTTTACCCAAGGTGGATAATCACAATGATCTCTAATTGTTAAGTGAAATTTAGATAAAATATAGATAAAATGGGGAGAATAGTAGAGTAGAGAAGAATGTTTTACTTTGTTGAAACACTAATGATTTTAAGAATTATTTGTAAATGAGACATTGGTTTATCTATATCTATGTATTTTAGTTTATGCTCAAACTATAATAGATAGATCATGGATTCTAAGGGAGTGAATCATGATGGATACAATCTCTACAAAATTTATTAATAAGATAAATAATAAAACTCATTATTATTAAAACACATTAAGGTATGCCAATCATACTAACTTAGTCAATAGAAGAAACCTACTAGGTTAGTATTTCACTTAGAATAATTATACCCACATAAATTCATCAAAATTCATACTATATTCATGAAAGCATTTAGTGCTTACCAATTTAGTTGTCGATATTTGATGAAGTAAAAGAAAATAAAAAAATCATGAACATTCCTTAATAATTTCTAAGTTATCTCTATTTTATTCAAATCTCCTCTTCCCTTACAATGTTTACAATATGTCCCTTATATAAGACATGGGTTGTGACCCATTATCAAAGGATAATATTATTTTTATAGCCATAATATTAAATTTGGTAAAAATAAGCATAAAATTTTGTTACAATGATCGAATGCATAGAAGGAACAAAAAATTAAAATAAAGTGGGCACTAAATTCCAAAATAAAAATTAACTTCTCATATGGGACCACATTGAAAAGAGTTATTCTTCATTATATAATAAATCACTATGGGGAATAACCACCTAACCATTTTTGGCTTTATTATTCTTCTAAGGATTTAGAAATTATGCTAACATCATACTCTAATTTAGTAATTCTGATAGGTGGGTCACAAAATAGCATTTGCATACATGTGAATAGCTTGACATGGTTATCCAATAGGGTTTTATACTTCCTTTGACTAAACTAACTTTGTTGATGTTTGTAGGGGCATGGGTATCTAGGTTGACAATTGATTGAGCTCCATACTTATTATAATTGGTGACCTTTATTTTTAACATTTCCTTTAATGTACTGAGGTATACCCCAAATTCATCAATGGTGATGGTTCTTCCATCTTGTGTATACAATAGTGTTATATTGACCTCCTTCAAAAAGGTCAAAATTTCCTCTTTTTCTCTTCTAATGGTGATATAGTAGATTTCATATCTTTCATCCACTTTTCTAAATATGTTATCTTATGAATCATAAATGTTTGATATAAATTAATATCACATAATGGAATTATCTTTAATTGGGTGACATTCTCTTTTTGATGAGTACAACTATGTTCCACAGTCTATTTTCCATCTTAATAGTTTGGTCTATTTATTATTTTGATTTTATAAATCACAAAACATTTTGATGAGGACATATTTATTTGTATCAATGTGAAAAATAAGGTATATATATCCTCCTCAACCTTTCCATTAAAGTTTTCAGGAAATGTAGTTCTTATTTATGACTCAAGAGTCCTGGTTTAGATAATCGTATCTTCCAAAAGTTTATTCATCATATCATTTATCATTATTATGACCATGGCATGGTCCTCATAATTTTTTTCTCCTCTTGTGTTTATTCTCTTCCTAATTAGTGAGAATATTTCTTCTTGTGTCTTCCATATAACTAGGTTGCCTTCTTGTGTCAATCTAGTGGTCATGACCATATTCAATATTACAATTTTATTTTAAAATTAGAGTTGTATATTTAGGTCACCCATAAGTACCATTTTAGGCCTATGTATTTTATCTCCTTGTAGATAATCTTCTAGTCCCATCCTTAAGTTGGTATTTGTGTCCTTAAAGCAACATAATGAAAGGTGTGGCATGTGAGGTAGATGGAGTGTAAATGCATGTGGGAGGAGGTTAACTGGATGTTAAGGATGAAGGGAAATAAGTACTGAAGGATAAATGGAAATAGAAGGTGGAGTACACTATGCTTTGAATGGTTCGTGCATCTATGAAATGTGTTATATATGAATAGACCTAGTCTTGTGTCATATGGCCTGAGGATCAGATGATACTTGGGATAATGGTCATTATACTAAAAGAATAAATAAGTATGTCACTATTAAATCCCAAGGTGCTTAAAAAATAATTGAGCTTGGGCCAATAGGGAATCCATACTTGATGATTAGCTAAGTTTTTGAGAAAAAGGAACGAAAATTAGGTTACTCTAATTTTCAATAGTGGATATGAAGAGACCAAATGGAGAGATGGTTCTCATAAAACTACTGGGCTATATAGAAAATAAACCAATAGTTTGAGTAATTTAAATGGGTTAAAGCACTTGGCTAGTGGTATAGGTAGTGGAACTTAAAACTAGAATTCTTTGAGTGGTAAAAGTCACTATGCCATGACTTGTATAGACTTGTGAAAAACCAGATGTTTTTTGGTAGCTAGGAGGATTAAACATAAGTATTGATGGAGATGTAGAAGGTATAGAAGATGTAAGCTTTTCTAATGTAGTCAAGCTAGGCATAGGTATAATCATATTTGTTAATGTATATGATGTGGGCATAATGGTAGTTGAAGTTTATGGCTAAAGTGATATAAATTATTATGGTAAATGTGAGTTACTTTTATAATGAGAGTCACTTTCAACCTTAATATAGGATGTAGACATCGAATTATCTGAGTATTCCTCATATGGGAAGCAACTATACCACCTGATGTGGAAGATGGAACATCTAAAGGGATACATTGAAAGGTAAATTTTTTAAATCTCTTATTACTGATTGACATATCATCCAATTATAGATGCTCATTAGGCCTCTCTTCCATTGCCTACTTTACCTATTCTAAAATTTCTAGTTGCCTTGAACCTTTCAAGTTATATATCATCTCATTGTCATCATATAGGTTTAATATAACATGTCATCATCATGTGTGTCATGACTATATGTGATATTGAGTCAATTTTTCAATGCATATATATGACTTAAAACTCTACCATGAGGGTCCCATTGCTATTTCTCATGGAATTTAAAAACATTGGCATGTGGCTTTAGGATAGGCATATATTATGGGGTATGGAATCTCTTATACTCATTGTGGCTAATTTTAAGAGGTATATATGGGTAGGTATATATTTTATTTATTAAAATGGCCAATAACACCTTGAATATATTGATACAAAACTTCTTGTTCTACTAGCTTGTCTGAAATATAGTATGGAAATATGAGTGGATCTATGTAGATTTATTACACCCTAATCATGTGAAATATTGGTAATATCAATAATACCCAATGGACATGATTTATTCCTAAATTTATCTTGAAGACCTAGGCATTCCCTTCTCATTGATATCCAAATACAAGGACAAATATAAGTGATCAAAAATATCTTTGATGTGTGCCCTGAAATGATGAATATATAACTTAGAATAGACCAAATGTACTAGAGGGATAGAATGTGTCCATTGATGAAAGGAAGGATGTTATAAGGATACTTTAGTATATAAATCATACACTAAATTATAACATCATATATAATATTTCTCCTTTATGCACCTTCAACACCTATTGGGCTAAATTGAAGGTGATGATGCCTCCCAGTGTAGGAATACACTTTTCATCAAGGAAAAAAAATAAACATGGGAGCCTATAATTTTTTTAAATGTACTATGTTACTTTCCAAAAATATAATATTCCAAAAAACATTCCTACCCTGACACCCTCTTTAAATGTCTTTATGGTATTGGAATCAATATCTTCACAATTGACCCAATGTTTGGAGTCGTATACCTAGTATTTTAGGGTCTCCACAACATCATGGGTTTTCATTCATTACATGATGAAATTTGTGTTGTATGGTATGTTAGGATATAGTAGGAGATATTATTTTTTTAAATCTAGAACTAATAATAGATAAAGTATATGCTTCCCATTAGAAGACTAAATTAAATCATTCTTGCAAGCCAAGTGTATGAATACATTATATAATAAATCTCCACAAGTGAATACCTCTAATTTTTTAGCTACATAGAGTCTTGATTGTCAAATTTTGGGTAGGTATTATAAGATATTAATAATATCTTGATTAACACATTTTTTTAGGGACATTCTACATTTCCTCTACTACCTTGAAGACATTATTATGCCACCTATACCTTACTATTCTAGGGATAAATGTTAGGTATTTAAATTATTAAATGTGGCCATAGGTTGAATGAGTTTCAAACATGACATACATTCAAATTAAGGGTTTAGAAATAAAATTGGCAAGAAATATACCAGTTATATTCAATAATTCAAATTTTCCATCTACGAAGTTGCATAGATTCTTCTGATATTTCTAACATTGAGTTTTGGGCATGATGGAAATTAGATTTTCATATTTGTGTTAACTTTGAATTAATTTTCCTAATTTAATTAACCACATTGTCATTTTTATTTTTAATTATTTAAATATTTAATTTATATTTACTGTTTCATGATGTAGTTATTCATGTACTATTGTTAGTGTCTTATAGATCATGTAGTCTTGAGGAGGATGGTTTAATTACTTGGTAATAAAGTGCCACATTTTATAGCATGGCATTTGATATTGTGAAAAAAAAAATCCACCAATATCATTCTTGATGACATGTGTCCCAAATTTGACAAGATTTCTCCACATGTCACCTGTAAGGTGTCAAACATACATCGTCCATGGGGTGTACAATACTCAAATGGAATCATTGGGAGTATGGTCATGACACATGCTTTTAATTGATTTGTAGAGGGATCTTGTGTTGTATTATTCAATTTTTATTATGATATACCATTGTGTATTGTATAAATGTGGGCTTAAAACCATGACATGTGTCCAAATATGATTCAATAGGGTATCCTATGTCATACCATTCCTATCCATTTTTAATTATATTTTTTCATTGAAAATGTATGGATGTATAAAAATAACACATGGCTTTCTGTGATTGGTTGGAACTTTTGATTAATAATGTTTTTACATTTGTAATAAATTTTGTACATCATGGTAATAGGTCAAGTAGTTATCTATTAGTTCCCAATTGACCATGAGATCCTAAAATATGTATCTTTTTTATTTAGATTAGGACTATGGTCTCTAGCATGATGTGCATAAAAATATTTAATTTATCCAAAAATTACCATGTGAAAAGGAAGAACAAAGTAAAAAGTTCCCCACCATGGGACTATGGTATTACATCAATGTGGGAGTGTTCTTTTATATATAAACCTGCATAGTCACTGCTAGCTCAACCAGAATAAAATTAGTTTCCTCCTAAAAAATTTGAGTTTAAATCATGTGATATTGTAAATAAACTAGCCTAATAGTTATAATAAACTTTATAAATATCATAAATTAATGTGATTAATTTTTAAAATATTTATATGTGAATTTGGAAATATAAAATGCCTAAGGGTTTATTAAAACTCCATTTATTTTTCAAATCTTATAAAACAACCCCACATAATATTATTCATTAATTTACCCTGATTTTATAAAAAAACTAACATGGGATCTTTAGGGGTCTCCATTTGTTAAAATAAATGTGGTGGTTAGTCACAAAGTAGCATTAATTTTATTTTAAAAAATAATTGATATGTGTTCCGATTAGTATCTTTTTTTAAGTGAAGATGAGAGAATATATAATATCTTGGGATAGACCTCCCCTAGTGAGATGATTGGGTGTAGCTTCATAAAAAATAAATTGTAACCAAAATGATAGATCATTCATCCCCTATAAAAGTATGTGATTAATCCTATTATTTTAATAGTCATTAAATATGTATACACACTTATATCCTTAACATAAATAAATAATTAATGCATGTAATTATGCTTTGGTGAGAAGTAATATGAAAATATAGGGTGATATATTATTCATGGAAGAGAAACATTAAAGAGATATATAGATGAAAAATAGATTGAATTATTGAATCTCATCAATAAGGAAGAGAAATCATGCCAAAGACTCAAATATAAGGTACAAAAGACCAAATAATTATATTAAAATTATATCCTACATAATTATTATAATGTTTGAAATACTATATGGTTAAATTTTTATGCAAGAATAGGTTGAAAGATGAATCTATGTGAATATTTAGTTGTTTTTATCTATAAGTGACTATGATAATATTTAACACTATGAAATGTAATGCCATGCTAATAGAATCATAAAATCTAGAATGCAATCAAAGTGTGTTAGGTATGGAATCATTCATCACCTTTACAACAAAAAAATGAAATAAGTCAATTACATGAATCAATTTTAAGTAAAAATATTAAGATAAATAATAGGCCCTAAATGTTAAAAAATAAAAACAAATTACCCACATGAATTAGTGTGATTAAATAGAGATGTCATGTATATATAACTATGTGGATGTTCCCTTAAGGGATTATGTAACTAGAGATGGTATATGTCGATACCTAGTTTTATGTCTAGATGTTCTCTCAAGTATTTAAGTAATTGGATATGGTTCATGTTGTTGTGTGGTGTCCTATGAAAGTGTTCATATTATCTCAAACATTTTTTTTTGGAATGTGAATGTGTGATACTTGCATATGTACCCCAAATAGGTTGTGCATTAGACATACTCTTACATTATGTAAAATTATGTGCATGATAAAATGGTTCAATTCTAGGAGAGGGGACTAAAACTAAAATGAGACTACTAAATTTTCAACCACCAAAAACTCAAAATAATATAGCTCTAAATCCATATTATAAATGAGGAAAGCCTAGGAAAAATCCACAAGGAAATGATCCACACATGTACACTTATAATAAATAAATATTATTACTTAAATGGACTATAAAATGTATATGTGTAACCAACAATGGTCTCAATAGAAAAAGACTCTCTAAAAGGCTACATCTCTACCATCTTAGGAGATGACTCCAAGCTCCATTATTCCCACAAGGACAAAAAAGTTCCTTATATAAGAAAATAAATATGTGAGTAGGAGATTTTTATTAGTGGAGTGAAACATGGGATCATTTTCTAAGTTACACCTGAACCTATCACACGTGTAAATAGATATCAACATTAAATGTTAATTAAAATATATTTTGTACATCTTAACTCTATTTAAAAATATTGACTAAAGTTAACTTCATAAAAAGTATGAACATGACACACACCAACACCTCAATAAATATAAACATAGGATATATGGTCAAAGGAAAGAATTCTTAAGCTCATAAGTATGGGTCCTAAAAAGTAGCCTTGATGAGGTAACCATGTACAATGATAGAGACAAAAATAATAATGAATCATAATGATTGTAGATGAATGCTAAATTTGATGATGCATCTAAACGAATGAATCAAAAATATCTCCCGTGAATCTGTTTATGTAAACAAGATTAACTATTCCATTTGAGTGGAATGCATGGGTAAAATATACCAAAGATGATTGGCAAAAAATTGTTCTAAATTTTGATACCACCAAAGAATGTTAGCTTAGAGATGATTTTTTAAATTCTGATATTACCAAAGTTGTCTCAAATATTATGTTCTAAATTTTAATACTAACAAATATGGATCTTAAAAAATATTCTAAATTTTGATACCGATGTTTGCATCTACTTAGTATACAATAATAATACAAGGGCATAGTATACTTGAACAACTAATAAACATTAGTAGTACAAAACAACCCCTTTTAATAATAACTAGGGAGTAAAGACAAAGGAACTCAATCTCTTTAAAATCATCAATGTGATAGGTGTGAAAAAAAATCACAATAGAAATCCTCGAGTGAGAGTTCCCAAAATAGCTAATGAATTACTTAGAAACTAATATTAAAAGGGAGGACGTGACAAAATAACACACATGCATGAAGGTATAAAAGGGAGTATGAAAAAGCACACACATAAGGATATAATATAAAACCCGCCCATTGCAATTTATAAAAAGATTTGTGTGCATTTATACATCCAATAGGCAAGCAAAGAAAAACACCCTTCAAATGGATGAAGATCCATTCTATATCCAAATATAAAGTCTAATATTTTTTTGTGACATACTTTAAAAATGAAAAAAAATTAACTTGAAAACATTCTAGATGAGATAAAAAAGCCATTTTCATCCTTATCCCATTGGTTCATTATTAACCCTACAAATTATCTATATCTATGTGGAATGTGATTTACATGTCTTGGAAAATAAGCTCACCATGTTGGATTTAGGTGAAATAATAGTTGAAAGTAACTTTCCCTGGCACATTGAATATAATAGAAATGTCTAATATGCACCAAAACATATATAAATAAAATAAAATATAAATGTTTTCACTGTAACTCCTACATATATATATCTACATACAACATGAATCTAATTGAATAAATAACAAGATCATCCACATAATGCAATGATACCAAGTTAAATCAAAATCACTCTGAGGCCACATTAGAAATGAGGAATAAGCCAAGGAAACTCCAGAATGAAATCATCCACACATATATACTTATAAGAAAGAATAGATTTTTAAAAAAAGACATTTTGTTACACAAACATAATATACAATTTACGTATATGTGCAATATGCAATGGTTTTATTAGAACAAGAATCTCTAGAAGAATACATCTCCACCAAGTTAATGGATGGCTCTAGGCTCCATTATTTCCATTAGGACACAAAGGTTCATTATTTGTGAACATAAATAGGTGATTTAGAGATGTTTATGAGTGGAATGAAAGGTTTGATCATTCCCCAAGTTACACCTAACCTTATCACACAAGTGAGGATAGCTACCAACATAAAATATGTAGTAAAAAATGTTGTGCACATATTAAATCTCATCTTGGTAACAACACTACCTAACATGGAATTAAAAACAAGTATGAAAATGAAACACATCAATAATGAAACATCAATATTTGGAGGGATATTACTACATGTATGCCCACCTATAGCCCAAGTAGTATAAAAACCTAGGGTACCCATTATATGCATCCTCCCATGGTCAATAAGTATCTATGTAAGAGGTCCACCAGACTCAAGTGTGTCTATGAATGTATTCTAATGCATGATTGCAGGGATGGTAATATGTTGTATTGAAATTTTACTTTTCTAAGGGTGGTTTTAGTTTAACTAGGCACTAGAACTATCAAATTAAATTTAAAAAAAAGTAGGCATTATTCCAAAAACAAAGTCACAAAAGAAATTTATCAAAAAATAAATTAAAACCTCATTATTAGATCATAGAGGGTATTCAAACATAATCCATCACTTTTATATAATTTTTAAACCTCTTCATGAATACAACAATCAATGTTAATATATCTACACTTTATTAGTTTTGGTTCATTATCTTTCATATGTCATCATATGATAGCTTGACAGTAAAATATTATCTCATTTCCCCTTTTTTATGATAAATTACATCAAGTTGGAAGTGACATTTACCACTTATTTAACAAATGCCTCCAATGTATCCGCAAAGGAAGTGTGTGCAATGTTTGTTGATGAATGACAAAAAATATTTATGATAATTTAAAACTATATAAGTTTTGTATTGTAAGATCGATAAATTTATTTTTCTTCCTCTATCATGTTTTTTAATGGTTTTCATTAGGGGTATTTGGGGGTTTTGTTTAGGGGTTTCCTAAGGGTTTTCTTTAGGTAATGGATCCAGTATATATATATATATATATATATATATATATATATATATATATATATATATATATATATATATATATATATATATATATATATATATATATATATATATAATTTTAATAATTAAAATAATGCCTACATTTCATTTTAATTGGTTGTTTAAAAACATAAACATTTATAAGGCATGAAAAAATGACATGAAATGGAGATTATTCTAGAATATTATTCTACCCAAACCACACAGGGCATTTTAATTGTGCTCCTTAATGCACAATTTGATGCTTTATAAAAATAAAATGAGATATAGTTTGAATTTTATAAAGGACAATACATCACATAGGGAGTGCACCCTTTATATTTAATATGACAACACTATTTTAAATCAGGTTCAACATGCATATTTTAAAGGATGATTATCCTCTTTAAAAGGACACAACCCTTTTGTTAGGGTTCTCAATAATTTAAAATATTTATGAGTTAATTTTTAATAAATCACATGTATTTTTTTCATTTTCTTCCTGTACTTACCCTATACATATAATAAAATATTTATGTGAATATGTTGAGAAGAAATTGACACATTTTGGCTAGTTATCTACCAATAAAATCAATGTTTAGATGAATTTAAACACAGTATAAATTTCATGTTTTTATTATTGATGAAAACAAGCAGTATAATAAAATGTATATCATCAAATTAGGATGATGATAATCAACCATACACTTATACAAAACATATGGCATTTTTCTTAATAAAATTTCTCTATGATTTTCCATGAACATTTTTTCTACATGAATTAATGATTCATATAGTCGAATGAAATCAGACTACATAAAGTTTATTTAAATATTCAATGTCAATAACTATTAAAATGAATATCAATTTTCACACATACTAATATTATGAGCTCTTAGTTTTATTCTATGGTTTGAAAAATATGATTTCAACACTTATTAGAGACTTACATGGTTACATATTGCCGATACCATATTTTCATCTACCAATAAATTGAAAATGATAACACCACTAGTCAATAAAATGATCAATTCAATAATAATTAAAAAATGGTTTAAAATAAGATGGAGTATTACAAATTTCATGGTTAAAAATACAACCCTTTTCAAAGGAAGGATAATGAAGAGAATTTGTACTTGAAATTAATAGATGGATACAAGATGTGACATGCTAGTTTTATATCATGTGGAGAGGTCAAGCATCCATGAATTCTACTTCATTGTGAAAAGGAATATGAGGTATAATCACAACCCTAGTGTATAAAGTTTTTATTATTTCATTGATATTTCCCATTATGAACATATCAATAATATCAAATGTGAGAGGAAAAATTGAAGACCCCATGGTTATAGTTGGGAAAAATATGATAATTGAGGTGGAAGAGGAGCCATGGGAAATAAATTCAAATGATCGATGTAAATACTATATTTACCAATTTTTTTAAATGTTAATCACATATTAGTTGAAATTAATATTTTAAATTTTATTAATAAGTTAATATTGATTTTTCATCTCTTTTATAAATTTGTACATAATAGAGCAAAAATACAATGAATGCATTGTTACTATGTTTCATAAATTCAGGGCATATTGTTAAAAAGTAAATAATAATAGTATTAGTTATAGAGACAAATGGAAGTAGGGGAAGATAAATTTTGTATGAGTACAAATTGAATTTAATTAAAATGTTCTTAACAAAAATAGACTTTATTTAAATTGTTTGTATTAAGGTAAACACATTTTTCGTTGGTCTGGAAATCAGCCTAGACATATCAGGAGGCCTAGGTCTCCCCATGGCATACACAAGATAGAAAAATAAATAGCTCACCAAGAAGACAAAAAAGACCATGCTAAAAAAATAAACAATAATGAAAATAGAATAAAGGATCTAGACAAAGGAGGAATAATAATGGAAAGATCAATAACCACTTTTTCCTAGTGTGAGAACCAACTAATTTTAGATGGACTTAAAACCAACCTAGACTAGTGGAGCAAAAGGAATAGATCTCTAAAAGAACCATCAGGTTCCCCTAGGGACCCTATATTCCAAAATTTTATTGGGTCTTGATGCAGGAGCATCTACAATAGCTACATGAAGACATGGTCAAGTTGGAAATTCTCAAGCATACAAAGCTCAAGTCATGTCTTAGTTTTGTATTTGAATTCATATTGTTGTCTTTTCCCTCCAAAATGTTGTTAAGGAGGAATAAATGTAATTATTAAATGTAAAATTAAAAGGAGTGAAAAGGGGTGAAAGTGGGTTGAAAGGAATCCCCACGTTGGGAGTTTGTTGAGTAAAAGAGGAGTGGTTGAAATTATTTCAACCTTAGTATATTGTTACAAATTAAAAACTGTTTGTTATTTTATCTTGAGCCCAAGTTAGGCGTAGAAGTTAGGGAGGAAGCTCTTCAAAAGAGCAAAAGAGAGAATTCAGTCAAAAAAAGGAGAGAGCACAGAGGGATGAAGAGAAAGAGAAGGAGGATCTCCTTTAGGGAGAGGAGGAGAAGGTTTGCATAAAAGATACAAGGCCTTTTTGGCATGCATATGTATGTCTGTATAAGTAAAGTATGAGGAATTATTAATAAAAGAAATCTTGTGTAAGTTATCTAAAGTCAGTTGATACAGTAATCTAGATTGAAACAGGAGTGTATGCATGTAAGTTCATGTATTGAAATCACTCTGCATTGAGTTGTTGCTTTTATATTGTTAGTCAAGTCTGCAGAAAGCTGTATTCAAAAATTGATAACACAGTCCAAAAAGAAGGGGTTACTTCCATGTGTATTTTTTGTGAATATGAAATACTAAGAAAAGAACAACAGCATGGTCGATTTATTCTTGTAAAAAAAAAATCCATGTCGATAAGGGAACAGAGGCATCATTGAACAATATGTTAATTTTTGTTGTGGATGAGAAGGCCATTATCGAAGTATCTGTAAGAAGGGAAACCATTATATATGGACTGTGGAGATAAACACATATTTGTAGTCTATTGAAAGTGAAGAGGGGTTTTCAGAGTCTGTTGAAATCCTTCATGAAAATGGAATGTGATTCTGATTGAGTTGAAATAGTTGAGATAAAAGGAATGGTAGCAGTATAACTCTTGGGCTGAGTTAAAGAAGGAAAAGAACAAGAAATTTTAAACAGGAGACAGGGAAACTCACATCAGCGTATGAGCTATTTCAAGCATTTAGGAACTCAAAGGACAAGTATTCGAATAGTAAGCGGAGTCTCATTCAAGAATTGGATCAGTGATAAGGAGCTGTGATGTTGGTTTGGGAGGTCATTGTGGAATTTATGGAGTTAATTGTCCCGAATGGGTTATCAGTTGGGAGGCTTACAACAGTCAGGGAATTCACTGCGTTCCACTCTATGACACTCTAAATGTGGATGCCATTGAATTTATTATCTGTCACACTAAATTTTTAATAGCTTTTCTGCAATAGAGAAAGATACCTGCGATGCTAAGTGTACAGAATACTTAAAGACATTGGTAAGCTTTGGTGATATAATTAATGGGTAGAGGGAAGCTAAGAGAAGCAGAAATGGTAGGGGAAAGTACTCTTAATGGAGAAACTATGATGATCTAAATGAATATTTTTGGTCAGTAGATTGTTTTAGGCTAGGATGGCTGATGCATGATGATGCAGATTTTTTTTAATCAACTACCAGAACAACAAACATCCAAGAAGAAGAAAGTCTTCATAAGTGATACAAAAGGATGGCTAGGCCATGATAATTCTTGCTTGCAATGGTTCGGGTCAACCAATAGGAATGTTTAAGGGTAAATTTAAGAAGAATCTAGAAGATATTTTCATGAGAAAATATATTGTCAATAAGTTAGTTAAGCCCTATTTGCAGTCTAAAGTCAGCCCATCATTTTGGTATCAGAGCTAGTAAGCTCCTGGAAAAAGGAAAATTTTGTATTCTTCTAATCAGTTTTTGTAGAGATAAAATTGCAGTGATTAAAGCAAGTGAAGAAGTTACAGGTTCATGCAATCAAGCCATTGAGGCTTAAGGGGAGAAGAAGCCAAGGAAAGCTTACTGAAGAGCCAAGAGAAGCTCTAGAAGAAGAGCATAGTGAATGCTCAAGAGAAATATACAAAGCAAGGTAATCTTGGATTTTAGAAATTATTGATATTTGGTGAAAGTAGTGTCATATTGCAGACCATTGACTCAGTGTGAAGTCCATTAAGTAGGATCAAAAGACTAGGATGCAAAAGGCCTAGGTGAGATCAAGGAGATAGTCAAAAGACCAGTCAAGGAGAAAGGCTTGGGTGAGACAAGTGGACCTAAAGGGATCAAGAGACCAAGGTGGAAAATACTTGGGTGAAGATCTCAAAAATGGAAGCATTGTTGAAGACACTACAGAGCAGCAAGGTACATGAGAGTAACAAGAAGAAAGCAAGCATCAAAGGTATGAACAATATTGAAATTGATAAAGAGATTGATAGTTTGAAAAGAGATTTAACTAAGTTTGCAAATAGATATGAGTCTTGGATGCAGATGGACAAGCAAGCATGGGTATGGCCAATGAGAAAGAGGTTGAAGTGGCCAATTGATCTCCTAGTGAAGAGGAGAAGAAGGCAAAATGAGATTGCCAAGAAGAGAGAAGCCCATAGAGGCTTGAAGAAGATAAGAAGGTTGCCAAGAGAGCAACAAAAAGAGAAAGAGGTGGAGAAGAAGGTTCTCATTGAGGAGAACAAGAGTAGAGAAGAAAGGAAAGATGAAGTGCCAGGAAGAGCACTTGAAAAGATAAGAGTGTTGGTGAAGAGAGCACTCATAGGGACCTTGTGGTCTCTTGTTTTTATATCTAATGTTGTCTTTCCATGGGTAATTTCAGGTATGAGCAGCCTTATGAAGGTCAAGAGAAGGGCCTTAGAGAGTGAAGAGATTGGTGCAAGAGAAGACCCCAAGTGCACAAGTGAATGTGTAAGAGAAAATAAAAAGTTTGCTGATGTTGATAAAGAAGAAGAGATGCATTGGTTAATGCATGAGGAAGGTGTTGAAGAACCCCTACAAGCAAGAGAAGAGATGGAAGATGAAGATGACGTCCATGATTCCATTGAAATCCAAGAAGAGGCAAGATAATAGTCAAGCATAAAGGAAGAAGAAAGTACAAATAAGCAAGAAGCTATGCAAGTCAAAGAACTAATGGAGCAGCCCATTAAGGAGGTAAAGGTGAATTCAAAAATTGATTTTTTTATAAGCATGGAACTGTTGATATGCATGTTAAAGAAGCAAAGATAAAGGTGAAGTTTCCAATCAACCATTGATAGGTGATGCCTAAATGGTGGAAGAAGCCAATACAAAGCACAAAGGAAGAGAAAGATTGCTCCATGGATCAAGCTATCAAAGAGGTAAATGAAGTGTTAAAACCTAATTTTGATTGTTATTGTGAGCATGAAGATGTTAATACACAGGTTAGAAGAGGCAAGAGGAAGATGAAGTCCTCACACAAAGCAGTCAATCATGGATACATAATACCTAAGTGGATGGTGAAGCACACAAGTAAGCAACAAGTAAGCAAGCAGGCAAGTTTACCTTATAAGATTGGATTTTCTCATATTCCTAATATGAATGTAGGTGTGTAAGAAAATAAAAGGACAAACAAAGTTGGATTTTTAGTATTGTCACAAGAGCATGGTTATAGGATGCCTAAATGGCTTGTGAAGTCAATTGATAAGAGAAAGAATCAAATGTGGGTGCCTAAGAAGGCAAAGAGAGAAGATGTGAGTGTTGAGGTAACAACACCAAGAATTCAATGGAAGAGGATTGAAGGTGATTCCAGCAACCAAGAGAATGAAGGTGAGATGGTGAGTATGGAAGAGGCATTCCATGAAGACAGGACACTTGAGAAGTATACCAAAGAGGTAAAAGGTAAACAAATGGTTCATGATGATGTTTTTGAATCCTTCAATGATCTTTTCATGAGAAATGAAAGATGGAAAGTAGCTATGTGGATTAATATGCAGCAAGGAGAGAATTCCAAATGGATGGTTAATGAAGAAAGAGATGGGTGTACAGCAAAGCAAAGCCTCATTGAAAACAAAGAACAAACAAGATGGCTTCAAGCAGAGATTGAAAAGAGTAAGGAAACACAAGGTAAGGATACTGCAATTGTATTTGATGAGTATATTGAAGAAGCTGGTTTGTATGAAGACAACTTAAGAAAAGATGAGATAAGAGGTGAAGGGCAAGTAATCCTTAAGAAAGAACGACCCAAGTTTGATGAAGAGAATAGTGAGATAGATGAGATCTTACTAAAGAAAGAGTTGAGAATGTTGGAGGAGTTGTTTGGTCATTCAAGAAAGATGAATGAAGGTACAAGCCATGGTGAAGACACCATTGGGAAGAGTGAAACAAGACAAGAGCAAAGCAAAGAAGCAAAGGCAGTTTTGATCAAGGAGCAAAAATGTGAAGGTAGCCAAGAGGCTTCATGGCCAAAATATTTTGATTCTAAGGTGGCTTTGAATGTTTTGTATGCAGGTATGAAGGTTGCTAAAGTGAATGACAGACATGAATCATTGGAGAAGCTCATGAAACAAGAACAACAACAAGAAGATCTAGAAGACATGTATGAAGATGAAGAAGCATGGAAGCGGGAGATGGTAGTTGAGAGATAAATGAGAAGGACATACCTAAAGAGAAAGAACAACAAGATGAAGGACAAAGACTATTTCAAACAAAGACAAGCATTGGTATTGGTAACAAGACCTTGGGATCCAGGGATAGAGTGAAGACTAAAACACTGAGGAAATATCTGTTTCTAAAGGGAGAGTATGATGCAGGAGCATCTACAATAGCCACATGAAGACATGGTCAAGTTGGAAATTCTCAAGCATACAAAGCTCAAGTCATGTCTTAGTTTTGTATTTGAATTCATATTGTTGTCTTTTCCCTCCAAAATGTTGTTAAGGAGGAATAAATGTAATTATTAAATGTAAAAGTAAAAGGAGTGAAAAGGGGTGAAAGTGGGTTGAAAGGAATCCCCATGTTGGGATTTTGTTGAGTAAAAGAGGAGTGGTTGAAATTATTTCAACCTTAGTATATTGTTACAAATTAAAAATTGTTTGTTGTTTTATCTTGAGCCCAATTTGGGCGTAGAATTTAGGGAGGAAGATCTTCAAAAGAGCAAAAGAGAGAATTCAGTCAAAAAAAGGAGAGAGGACAGAGGGACGAAGAGAAAGAGAAGGAGGATCTCCTTTAGGGAGAGGAGGAGAAGGTCTGCATAAAAGATACAAGGCCTTTTTGGCCTGCATATATATGTCTGTATAAGGAAAGTATGAGGAATTATTAATAAAAGAAATCTTGTGTAAGTTATCTACAATTAGTTGGTACAATAATCTGGATTGAAACAAGAGTGTATGCATGTAAGTTCATGTATTGAAATCACTCTGCATTGAGTTGTTGCTTTTATATTGTTAGTCAAGTCTGCAGAAAGCTGTATTCAGAAATTGAGAACACAGTCCAAAAAGAAGGGGTTACTTCCATGTGTATTTTTTGTGAATATGAAATACTAAGAAAAGAACATCATGGTTGATTTAATCTTGTAAAAAAAAATTCCATGTCGATAAGGGAACAGAGGCGTCATTAAATAATATGTTAATTGTTGCTATGGATGAGAAGGCCATTAGCGAAGTATCTATAATAAGGGAAACCATTATATATGGACCGTGGAGATAAACACATATTTGTAGTCTATTGAAAGTGAAGAGGGGTTTTCAGAGTCCATTGAAATCCTTGATGAAAATGGAATGTGACTCTAATTGAGTTGAAACAATTGAGATAAAAGGAATGGTAGCAATATAACTCTTGGGCTGAGTTAAAGAAGGAAAAGAACAAGAAATTTTAAAGAGGAGACAGGGAAACTCACATCAGCGTATGAGCTATTTCAATCATTTAGGAACTCAAAGGACAAGTATTTGAATAGTAAGCTGAGTCTCATTCAAGAATTGGATTAGCGATAAGGAGCTGTGATGTTGGTTCAGGAGGTCGTTGTGGAATTTATGGAGTTAATTGTCCTGAATGGGTTATCAGCTGGGAGGCTTGCAACAGTCAGGGGATTCACTGCGTTCCACTCTATGACACTCTAAATGTGGATGTCATTGAATTTATTATCTACCACGCTAAAGTTTTAATAGCTTTTGTGTAATAGAGAAAGATACCTGTGATGCTGGAATGTTTGCCTAAGTGTACAAAATACTTAAAGACATTGGTAAGCTTTGGTGATATAACTAATGGCTAGAGGGAAGCTGAGAGAAGCAAAAATGGCAGGGGAAAGTACTCTCAATGGAGAAACTATGATGATCTAAATGAATATTTTTGGTCAGTAGATTGTTTTAGGCTAGGATGGCCGATGCATGATGATGCAGATTTTTTTTATCAGCTACCAGAACAACAAACATCCAAGAAGAAGAAAGTCTTCATAAGTGATACAAAAGGATGGCTAGGCCATGATAATTATTGCTTGCAATGGTTTGGGTCAACCAATAATAATGTTTAAGGGTAAATTTAAGAAGAATCCAGAAGATATTTTCATGAGAAAATATATTGTCAATAAGTTAGTTAAGCCCTATTTGCAGTCTAAAGTCAGCCCATCAGGTCTAAAACCAAGCTAGGCACAGAAAGAGGCCTAGGTCTCTAGCACAACAAATCAGACACAATCAAAAGAGGGAAGTGTTATCATTTGAAATGTGCACCTACATGCAAATGACTCTCATGTGTGTTGGCGTGTGGATCTTCCATACCTATCACCCTGGAATTATGAACTAGAGAGTGATTTAGTGTCTTGTTTTAACAATAAGATTGTCTCATAAGGCATAGGACTATTGCATTCCTTGAGATGAACATATGGAGTAGGTTGACTTCCTTATATTCTAGATGCATATATTTTAAGACCAATACATAGACCTATAAAGAGCATAATGAAATATATAGCTAGTGTTAAACCTAAATTGAAAAAGGGAAAAGGGAGAGAAAAGGTAAGAGGGTTGATAGAATTTAAAAAGGTGATGCACCAGTAATAGAGTGAGAACCTCACCACTTAACGACACAATAAGATTAACAAAATAAATACAAAAACTTCATACCAAACACACTACATAAATATTTCACATGGATGTAAGGGAACACTGTTAGGTTGTGGAGCTAAAAGCTTCACTATTATGCAAATGGTGGAGGTTGCTAAGTGTCAGAGTAATCGACGTTAGTCAGGCCAACCAACATTAGTCATATTTAGTGTACACAGTAACCAACATCGGTTAGGGGTCAGCCGACATCAATCAGATAGGGACTGACGTCAGCAACCTGTGTGTGTGTGTGTGCGTTTGCATGCGTCTCCAAAATTGGTCTAATTTTAGATGAACAATTAGTTTGCATGTAAAGACTAATTTTAGTCTTGAGTTTGTATTTCTAACTATTGTTTTTTTTGGGTTCTATTTAATAGACCCATGGGGATGTATTGTAATCAAGGACTAAGGACTAAAGTATTAGATCCTTCACTTGAAGGCAAGAACAACAATTGGGTTGGTTGTCTCAAGGTGTGTAAGATCAGTTGACCTGCAGGTAGCAAGATCAGGGAGATCTACATGGTAAGTAAGGTCAGTTGATCTGTGGTGTAGCAAGATCAAGGAGATCTGTGGGTGTTTGTGTGTAAGGTCAGTTAGATCTATGGGGTAGCAAGATCAAAGAGATTTGTAACACAATAAAGAGCAAGGTCAGTTAGATCTGCTATAAGGTAGGCAAAGCAACCATTGAGTTGATTTTCACTGGTACAAACTGGCAGGAGGCAACAACAACCATTGGGTTGATTGTCACTGACTGGTGGAGGGAACAACTCTATGTTTGAGTTGGTTTGTAATTGAGAGAGACAGAAATCTTGAGGGAGAATTACTGTACATCTGAGAGGTGTGGGAAGAGTGTGATTTCTTCATTGTATTTCCTTCTGAAAGAGTGTTAATATAAGATTGTATTGTCTCTCATTTTTTGTGCTATTTTTGAATTCTAGTTACATATTACTTCTAGTTTAATTCTATGTTTAGTTTCTTATACAAAGGTAATCAATTGTGCTCTTAAGGAGTAGGATCCTAACAAGTGGTATCTGAGCTATTTGTGTAGATCCTGACAAGTGGTATCATAGCCTGGTTCAGAGTAGGTTAGTGTTTGTTAATTACAGGTCACTCTCAGGGGTTTTTGATAGATTGAGAGTAAAGCAATGGTAGAAAAAAGTACACTAAGAATGGAGAAATTCAATGGCAAAAATTATCAATTATGGAATTGTGGAAAGAAAGGGCATGTAAAGAAAGATTGTTGGTTGGTAGAAGATCAACATGAAGGAAATAAAGAAGAAAATGATGTAGGTATTGTTGCACGAAATGCTCTTATATGTTCCTTGGATACAGTAGAATCTTGGGTTTTAGATTCTGGTGCCTCTTTCTATGCAACCCCAAATAGAGTATTTTTCATGAGTATGTCCATGGAGACTTTGGAAAGATTTATTTAGGGGTTGGTGAGCCTTGTCAAATTGTTGGCAAAGGGGAAGTGCCACTGAAATTGTAGATTGACAACACATGGGTGTTGAAGGATGTCATACATGTCCCAGTCTTGAAGTGAAATTTGATTTCTGTAGGAAAGTTAGGTGATGAGGGTTGCACAATAACTCTCACAGCAGAATCTTGGAAAGTTTCCAAGGGTGCACTTGTATTAGCATGTGGCAAGAAAGTAGGTACTGTTTATCTATCTACTTGTATTACTAATTCTCCTTTTATTTTATCTACTTTAGATGTAGATGCAAAGATGTGGCTTTGTAGGCTTGGCCACATGAGTGAGAAGGGAATGCATGTTCTTAAGTCAAATGGTAAGCTTTCAAATTTGATAGACCGAGATTTTTGTGAGCAGTGTTATGCTACAAGAAAGGATTGGGTTTATTGTAGGAAGAGGAAATCTGATGTTTTTGACAAATTTAAGAACTAGAAAGCCTTGGTTTTAAGGAGAAGATGATGGATAGAGATCAGCTCAAGAGGATAAATAATTCTGAGTACGACAGTGTTGATTTGGACAAGTTTATGATCCAAAATGAGCTCATGGGTAAAACCATCACTCACAAGAAAACACAGTTACCGATGTCAGTTAGGTGAGAATCGATGTCGATCAGGAAGGAATCGATGTCAGTCATGTGTAGACCAAAGTCAGTGATGTCAGGTAGGTGGACACTGATGTCAGTCAGAGAACTAACGTTAGTGATCAGAAGGAATCGACATCGGTCGGGTGCAAACCGAAGTTGGCCAGAGGTGATCAAGATCGGTCACTGTTAAAATAGATTTTGGGCAGACAACAAGCTGTCAAGGAGTCTCAAATGCCCATGAGGAGGACTGAAAGGGTAAGTAAGCCTCAAATTTGTTATTCCCCTTCCTTATACTACTTGTTGCTCACTGATGGTCAAGAACCAGGAACTTTTAAAGAGGCAATATAGGTAAAATCCAAGAAACAGTGGGAGCATGGCATGATTGAGGAAATTGATTCCTTGGAAGAGAACCAAATGGGAGATTTGGTAGAGTTGCCAGCCAAAATGAAAACACTAAAATACGAATGGATTCACAGGTTAAAGAAAGGAGAGAATGGACAGGTGAGATAGAAGGCCAGGTTATATGGTCTTGAGCAAGCTCCAAGACAGTGGTATATGTTTGATAGGTGTATGACAAAGCATGGCTTTAGTCAATGTCAATGTGACCATTGTGTTTATTTTACTAGGTTGGATAATATTAGCTACATTATCCTTTTACTGTATGTAGTGTATATGCTTGTTGCAGGGTCACACATGTAGGGATTTACTGATCTAAAGGTAAAAGTAGCTCAGACATGTGCCAAGAAGGATTTAGGAGGAGCAAAAATCCTTGGCATGAGTATTTCTAGAGACAGGGAAAATCAAAGGTTGATTTTGTCTCAAGAGGATTATGTGAATAAGGTAGTGGAGAGGTTCAATTTGCAGAATGTAGAATTGGTAAGCACACCTATGGCTAGACAGTTCAAGCTGAGCATAGAATAGTGTCCTAAATCACATGATGAGGTTGAATACATGAGTACTAGACCTTATATTGCCCAAGCAGTGGGAGTTGTTAGCAAGTTTATGGCCAATCCAGAGAAGGAGCACTGGAAAGCAGTTCAGTGGATTCTCAAATATTTAAGAGGGACCAGCAGTAGGTATTTATGCTATGCAAGGTCAAGCACTTCTCTACATAGGTATGTAGATTCAGATACGACAGGTGACTTGGATGATAGGAGAAGCACCACAAGATATGTGTTCACTGTTGGTGGTATGGTGGTTAGCTAGATTTTAGAGATGTAGAAGGTTGTTGCAGTCATAGTGGCTAGCAAGGATAAGAACCTTACGAAAATGTTAACAAAGTCGAGAACAAAGGAGAAGTTGAATCTTCATTAAACTTCTATTGGTCTTCAAGATTAAACTTGAAGAGGGATACAAGCTAGGAAACAAAATTAGATGACGTATAGGTATAGGTACAGGTGCAACTGTTTATCTCCAAGTGGGAGATTGTTAGGTTGTGGAGCTAAAAGCTTCACTATTATGCAAATGGTGGAGGTCGCTAAGTGTTAGAGTAACCAATGTCAGTCAGGCCAATTGACATTGGTCATATTTAGCATACACAGTAACCGACATCGGTTAGGGGTCAGCCAGCATCGGTCAGATAGGAACCGACGTTGGCAACCTCTATGTGTGTGTTTGCATGCATCTCTAGAACTGGTCTAATTTTAGATGGATAGTTAGTTTGAATGTAAAGACTAATTTTAGTCTTGAGTCTGCATTTCTAATTATTGTTTGTTTTGGGATCTATTTAATAGACCCATGGGGTTGTATTGTAATCAAGGACTAAGGACTAAAGTATTAGATCCTTCAATTGAAGGCAAGAACAATAATTGGGTTGGTTGTCTCAAGATGTGTAAGATCAGTTGATCTACAGCTAGCAAGATTGTTAGGAACCCCTCCAAGGAAGCACAATTGATTAGCTTTCTTATAAGCAATTAAACATGGAATTATACTAGAATGATTAAGTAACTAGAAACTTGAAACAACAAAGAATTTGAGAGAAAATACACAATCTTGTATTAAATACTCTTAGAAAAAAATACAATAAAGAAGATGACACTTCTTCCACTTCAAAGGCTTGCCACACCTCAAGACCTTCTTCCCTCTCTCTCTTTCTCAACCACAACCAACTCAACAACCTGAGTTTTTATCCCCTCCTTGAATGCTTCAGCTGATCTCCTTGACCTTGCTTCCTTGCTTCAATGCTTTTACTTTCCTACTTGATTAACAATACATGCCTCATGGGTCTTTAAATAGGATCCCATGTATATGAAAATAAACTTCTAATTACAATAATTAGACACACAGCTTGAGACTATAATTAGCCCTTTAACATGCAAACACTCACTTCACTTAACTGACTGTTCGTCAACAATAGTTTTGGAACCGCCATAGGCGACCGACGTCAGTCCCTGTCTATCTGGTGCTGACCGACGTCAAGCAACTCCTGTCGATGTTAGTTTCCTTCTGCATTGTATCTGACCGACATCAGTCATACTACCGATGTCGGTACTTCTAGAACTTTAGCAACCTCCTCTTCTTTGTCTGCATAATTGAAGCTTTTAGCTCCACAACCTAACAATCTTCCACTTGGAGATAAATAGCTGCAACTATACCTATAACTCTACACCATCTACTTTGTTCCCTTGGCTCTGTATCCCTCTTCAAAATCACTCTTAAAGACCAACCACCACAAACCCTATGATGCTATCCTTGTCACTTATGCCAAAAGAATTTTGTTGCTCCCAAATTCTTCATGACATACCTCTGAACTAACTTTACCCTTAGCTCAAAAAACTCCCTGTATATGTAACCCTGCAACAAGCAACACAATACAGTAATAGGATAATGTAGCTAATATTATCCAACCTAGTAAAGAAAAATACAATGATCAAACCTCCATTGTCATGTAGCATACTCAAGACTATATGCCCTAGCCTTCTATCTCACGTGTCCATCCACTCTCTTCTCTAACTTGGGAATCCATCCCTCATCCAGTTCTTTCTTCCAGCTGACAACTCCACCAACAAATACCTATTTGGTTCTTCTCCAAGGACTCACACTCCTCATCCATGCCAAGCTCCCACTATTTTTGGATTCTACCTGCATTGCCTCTTCACATCTTCCTAGTTATTGACCATCAGTAAGCAATATAAAGAAGGTGAACAATGAATATGAGGTTCACTTACCCTTTCTGACCTCCAAATGGGCATTTTAGACTCCTTGACAGCTTGATGCCTGCCCAACATCCGTTCTAGTGACCGATCTCAGCCATCTCCCAGTTTGCTCCTGACCGATGTCGATTCCCTGCACTGACCCTGACTATCGATGTTGTTTCCCTGGCCAACGCTGGTGTCCCCTCTGCTGATGTCGGTTCCTTCCTGACCAACATCAAACTTCTCCTACCCAACTCTACCGACCCTGCTGGTCTGCACATGATTGATGTTGGTATCTGCCTGACCGACATTGGTTCCAAGTGACCGACGTCGATGTCTATGTGTTTCTGTAAGTGATGAATTCTTTATTTACAAGCTCATCTTGGATCAAACCCCTATCCATACTACCCTGCTCAGAATCATTCAGCCTCTGTGACTGATCTATGTCCTTTATCTCCTCCATAAACACCAAGGCTTCCCTGTTCTTGTCAAAAGCATCAAATTTCCTTTTCCTGCAATGAACTTGATCTATGCCTTCTGAATCTGAACTCATACCTTTTGAGTCAAGAACATCCATTCCCTTCTTATTCATGTGACCAAGCCTATTAAGCCACATCTTTGAATCTACAGCTGAAGTAGATAAAACAGAAGTAGAATCATTAATACAAGTAGATAGATAAAGAGTACCTACTTTCTTACCTCTTGCTAAAACAAGTGCACCCTTGGTAACCTTCCAAGAATCCACTATGAGGGTTATTGTGCATCCCTCATCACCCAACCTTCCTATAGAAACCAAACTCTACTTTAGAACTGGGACATGCATAACCTCCTTCAACACCCATGTGTTGTCCATCTACAATTTCAGCTGCACTTTCCCTTTGCCAACTATTTGACAAGGCATACCATCCCCTAAATAAAGCACTCCAAAGTCTCCCTAGACATACTCATGGAACAAATCTCTATTTGGGGATGCATGAAAAGAAGAACCAGAATCTAAAACCCATGATCCTACCTAACTATCCAAAGAAAGTATGAGAGCGTCTTGTGCCACAATACCTGCATCCTTTGCTTCTTAATTACCTTCATGTTGATTTTCTTTATCCCTCAACCAACACTCTTTCTTTGTGTGTTCTCTCTTTCCATAGAACCAATAGGTGACACCTCTAGATTCGGATCTCCTTCCCACCTTTGACCTTGATTTCCCTTGCTCGACCTTCTCTCTTTGCCTTCGCCTGCTTTTTGCACTTAGAGCATTCCCTGATGATTCACCTGTGCTTTTCTTGCGTATTTCTTCATTCAAGATTACACTCACAACATCATCAACTTTTAAGATTTTATAAGCAGACGTAGAATTACTTACTACCATAACCAAACTATCCCAACTTTCAGGTAAAGAGCATAAAATTAAGAGAGCCTTTACTTCATCATAAAAAACAATATTGACTGAAGCTAACTGGTTTACCAAACCATGGAAATCACTAAGATGAGTATGTACCGATCCACATTCCTGCATTTGCAAAGTAAATAATTGCTTCATAATAAATACCTTATTTGAAGTCGAGGGCTTTTCATATAAATTCACCAAAGATTTTATCAACTCTTCTGTTGTCTTGCACTGTGGTAAGTTGGAAATCATAGACGATGCAAGGCTCAACCTTATGGAACCCAGAGCCTTCCAATCAAGAACATTCCATTCTTCATCCTTCATATCTATGGGCTTGCATGCAACCCCACCCAATGGTAAGTATAAATCCTTTTGATATAGATAATCCTCTATCTGCATCCTCTAATGTTGATAATTCTTGCTGTTAACCTTCTCCATTCATAGCTTACTTTTTTCTGCCATTGGTGAACTCCCACTCAATCAAAAACCCCTGTGAATGACCTGTAATCAAACAATAACCTGCTCCCTATAACCATAGCTCTGATACCAACTGTTAGGAACCCCTCCAAGGAAGCACAATTGATTAGCTTTCTTATAAGCAATTAAACACGGAATTATACCAGAATGATTAACTAACTAGAAACTTGAAACAACAAAGAATTTGAGAGACAATACACAATCTTGTATTAAATACTCTTAGAATAAAATACAATAAAGAAGATGCCACTTCTTCTTCCACCTCAAAGGCTTGCCACACCTCAAGACCTTCTTCCCTCTCTCTCTTGCTCAACCACAACCAACTCAACAGCCTGAGTTGTTATCCCCTCCTTGAATGCTTTAGCTGATCTCCTTGACCTTACTTGCTTGTAAATCTCCTTGACCTTGCTTCCTTGCTTCAATGCTTTTACTTGCCTATTTGATTAATAATACATGCTTCATGGGTCTTTAAATAGGATCCCATGCATACAAAAATAAACTTCTGATTACAATAATTAGACATGCAAATTGAGACTATAATTAGCCCTTTAACATGCAAACACTCGCTTCAATTAACTGACTATTCATCAACAACAGTTCTAGAACTGCCATAGGCGACCGATGTCGGTCCCTGTCTGTCTGGTGCTGACTGATGTTAGCCGACTCCTACCGATGCCGGTTGCCTTCTACACTGTATCTGACCGACGTCGGTCATACTGCCGATGCTGGTACTTCTAGAACTTCAGCAACCTCCTCTTCTTTGTCTGCATAGTTGAAGCTTTTAGCTCCACAACCTAACAAAGATTAGGGAGATCTACATGGTAAGCAAGGTCAGTTGATCTGCAGTGTAGCAAGATCAAGGAGATCTGCATGTGTGTGTGTGTGAAAGGTCAGTTAGATCTATGGGGTAGCAAGATCAAGGAGATCTACAACACAACAAAGAGCAAGGTTAGTTAGATCTATTGTGAGGTAGGTAAAGCAACCATTGAGTGGATTGTCACTGGTATAGACTGGCAGTAGGAAACAACAACCATTGGGTTGATTGTCACTGACTAGTGGAGGGAACAAATCTGTGTTTGATTTGGTTTGTAATTGAGAGAGAGAGAACTCTTGAGGGAGAATTACTATACATCTGAGAGGTGTGGGAAGAGTGTGATTTCTTCATTGTATTTCCTTCTAGAAGAGTGTTAATACAAGATTGTATTGTCTCTCATATTTTGTGATGTTTCTAAATTCTAGTTACATATTACTTCTAGTTTAATTCCATGTTTAGTTACTTATACAAAGGCAATCAATTGTGCTCTTAAGGAGTAGGATCCTAACAAGTGGTATCAAAGCTGTTTGTGTAGATCTTGACAAGTGGTATCAGAGTCTGGTTTGGAGCAGGTTAGTGTTTGTTGATTATAGGTCACTCTTAGGGGTTTCTGATTGAGTGGAAGTAAAGCAATGGCAGAAGAAAGTACACTAAGAATGGAGAAATTCAATGGCAAGAATTATCAATTATGAAATTGTGGAAAGAAAGGTCATGTAAAGAAAGATTGTTGGTTGGTAGAAGATCAGCATGAAGGAAATAAAGAAGCAAATGATGCAGGTATTGTTGCATGGGATACTCTTATATGTTCCTTGAATAAAGTAGAATCTTGGGTTTTAGATTATGGTGCCTTTTTCCATGTAACCCCAAATAGAGTATTTTTCATGAGTATGTCCATGGAGACTTTGGAAAGATTTATTTAGGGGTTGGTGAGCCTTGTCAAATTGTTGGCAAAGGGGAAGTGCCACTGAAATTATAGACTGACAACACATGGGTGTTAAAGGATGTCATGCATGTCCCAGTCTTGAAGTGAAATTTGATTTCTGTAGGAAAGTTGGGTGATGAGGGTTGCACAGTAACTCTCACAACAGAATCTTGGAATGTTTCCAAGGGTGCACTTGTATTAGCATGTGGTAAGAAAGTAGGTACTCTTTATCCATCTACTTGTATTATTGATTCTCATTCTATTTTATCTACTTCAGATGTAGATGCAAAGTTGTGGCTCTGTAGGCTTGGTCACATGAGTGAGAAGGGAATGCATGTTCTTAAGTCAAATGGTAAGCTTTCAGATTTGATAGATCAAGATTTCTGTGAGTAGTGTTATGCTACAAGAAAGGATTGGGTTTATTGTAGGAAGAGGAAATATGATGTTTTTGACAAATTTAAGAACTGAAAAGCCTTGGTTTTCAAGGAAAAGATGATGGACAGAGATCAACTCAAGAGGCTAAATAATTCTTAGTAGGGTAGTGTTGATTTGGACAAGTTTATGATCCAAAATGAGCTCGTGGGTAAAAATCATCACTCATAGGAAAACACAGTTACCAACGTCGGTCAGGTGAGAATCAACATCAATCAGGTAGGAATCGATGTCGATCATGTGCAGACCAAAGTCAGTGATGTCGAGCAAGTGGACACTGACATCGGTTAGGGAACCGATGTTGGCGATTAGGAGGAATCGACATTGGTCAGGTGCAAATCGAGGTCAGCCAGAGATGATCGAGATCGGTCACTGTTAAAATAGATTTTGGGTGGACAGTAAGCTGTCAAGGAGTCTCAAACACCCATGAGGAGAATTGAAAGGGTAAGTAAGCCTCAAATTTATTATTCCCCTTCTTTATACTACTTGTTTCTCACTGATGGTCAAGAACCAGGAAGTTTTGAAGAGGCAATGCAGGTAGAATCCAAGAAATAGTGGGAGCATGGCATGAATGAGGAAATTGATTCCTTAGAAGAGAACCAAATGGGAGATTTGGTAGAGTTGGCATTCAGAATGAAAGCACTGAAATATGAATGGATTCATAGGTTAAATAAAGGAGAGAATGGATAGGTGAGATAAAAGGCCAAGTTATATAGTCTTGAGCAAGCTCTAGGACAGTGGTATAGGTTTGACAGGTTTATGACAAAGCATGGCTTTAGTCAATGTCAATGTGACCATTGTGTTTATTTTTCCAGGTTGGATAATATTAACTACATTATCTTGTTACTGTATGTAGTGTATTTGCTTGTTACAGGGTCACACATGTAGGGATTTGCTGAGCTAAAGGTAAAAGTAGCTCAGACATGTGCCAGGAAGGATTTAGGAGTGAAAATCCTTGGCATGAGTATTTCTAGAGATAGAGAAAATCATGGGTTGATTTTGTCTCAAGAGGATTATGTGAATAAGGTAGTGGAGAGGTTCAATTTGCAGGATGCATAACTGGTAAGCACACCTATGGCTGGACAGTTCAAGTTGAGCACAAAACAATGTCCTAAATCACATGATGAGATTGAGTACATGAGTACTAGACTTGATATTGCCCAAGCAATGGGAGTTGTCAGCAAGTTTATGGCCAATCTAGAGAAGGAGCACTAGAAAGCAGTTTAGTGGATTCTCAGATATTTGAGAGGGACCAGCAACAGGTATTTATGCTATGTAGGGTAAAGCACTTCTTTACATGGGTATGTAGATTCAGATATGGTAGGTGACTTGGATGATAGGAGAAGCACCATAGGATATGTGTTCATTATTGGTCGTATGGTGGTTAGCTAGATTTTAGAGATGCAGAAGGTTGTTACAGTCACAGTGGCTAGCAAGGATAACAACCCTGCAAAAATGTTAACAAAGCTGAGAACAAAGCAGAAGTTGAATCTTCATTCAAATTTTGTTGGTCTTCAAGATTAAACTTGAAGAGGGATACAAGCTAGGAAACAAAATTAGATGATGTATAGGTACAATTATAGGTGTAGCTATTTATCTCCAAGTGGGAGATTGTTAGGTTGTGGAGCTAAAAGCTTCACTGTTATGCAAATGGTGGAGGTTTCTAAGTGTCAGCGTAACTGATGTCAGTCAGGCCAACTGACATTAGTCATATACATCATACACAGTAACTGACATCGGTTAGGGGTTGGCCAACATCGACCAGATAGGAACTAACGTCGACAACTTGTGTGTGTGTGCGTATGCATGCATCTCTAGAACTGGTCTAATTTTAGACAGACAGTTAGTTTGCATGTAAAGACTAATTTTAGTCTTGAGTTTGTGTTTCTAATTATTGTTTGTTTTGGGATCTATTTAATAGACCCATGGGACTGTATTGTAATCAAGGACTAAGGACTAAAGTATTAGATCCTTTACTTGAAGGCAAGAACAAAAATTGGGTTGGTTGTCTCAAGGTGTGTAAGATTAGTTGATCTGCAGGTAGCAAGATCAGGGAGATCTACATGGTAAGCAAGGTCAGTTGATCTATAGTGTAGTAAGATCAAGGAGATCTATGGGTGTGTGTGTGTGTGTGTAAGGTCAATTAGATCTGCAAGGTAGCAAGATCAAGGAGATCTACAACACAACAAAGAGCAAGGTCAGTTAGATCTATTGTAAGGTAGGCAAAGCAACCATTGAGTTGATTGTCACTGGTACGGACTGGCAGTAGGCAACAACAACCATTGGGTTGGTTGTCATTGACTGGTGGAGGGAACAACTCTGTGTTTGAGTTGGTTTGTAATTGAGAGAGAGAGAAATCTTGAGGGAGAATTACTGTACATCTGAGAGGTGTGGGAAGAGTGTGATTTCTTCATTGTATTTCCTTCTGGAAGAGTGTCAATACAAGATTGTATTGTCTCTCATATTCTGTGTTGTTTCTAAATTCTAGTTACATATTACTTCTAGTTTAATTCTATGTTTAGTTGCTTATACAAAGGTAATCAATTGTGCTCTTAAGGAGTAGGATCCTAACAAGTGGTATCAGAGCTATTTGTGTAGATCTTGACAAACACAACACAACATAAGGAGGGATGACACACCGTCCATAGATATTGCTTACATAGATCATGTATAAATAGCATAAGACATGTAAAGACTTTCGATTCTATGTAAAGATGTGAAGGGAGAATGATAATGAGAGGGAAAAACATCTACAAATAAATATCAATAAACATGAATGAACACAAAACATAGAGCATGAAGAAGGTAAATCACTTATATTAATCCCAAGGTCTAAGGCAATAATAAAAACTGAAATAGGCAGAGCTTTATTATACTAGGAGAGGTCTCTTAGAGGGAAAATTTTGGCAGAATTATAATTCTCAAAGATGTCAACCCTTTTATAATGTAAGACCCAATATTTTATAGGCAATGAGAATCCCACATATCATTAAATGGAATCTCACCCATTATTGGGGTAGTTGTAACATTTAATGTTGATGTGGAGAGGTAGTTGGGATCTTTGTTAGAAGAGATCTTGTGCCCATGTTCTAATAAGATATCAACTACCTTGCATTTTATTCTACTCTAATTTAGTTCCCTTGATTTCTATTCAAGTTCAACTACCATCCAAATTTATAGCTGCCACTTGTTGATGTACCTGGACTAGTTTGTTGACATGTGGTTGTGTAGGCATATCCTTAGGTTCTGCCTCCTCATCTTATGTAAATAGAGGAATTACCACATTCCTATATTTTATGGATAGTATGTGTGTTGAAATATACACACTTACTTCTTTGAAGAGTCCCACATGTGGATGTGTGTATAATAACTAAGTACATTCTGCATAAGGTGTGTGCTAAAGATTATGAGGAGAGTTGTCTACGTAGTGTGGTTGTGAGTTTCTAAAGGGTGATGAGAGAGAACTTGTATGGAAATGCATCATGGCCCAAAATCCTTCTATGCCTAGTCTCTTATAATGATCTTCTTAGTCTACTCCTACATCTAGAACTTATGTTGGTCTGTGAAGAGAAAAATATGCATATGATATTATGGTCTGCATTTTATGAGGGTGGAGATAGGAAACTCTATAAATTGGCATATGACTTCATCATTTGAGTGTGAGGATGTCTTTGAATGAGAGTGTTAAATAATATTGAATATATTAAGCATGCTCTTCATGATTCATAACTACTCTTTGTGCACTTATCTCTTTTTTCAACTTTTATTCAAGGAGATTTATATGCTCTAACTTGCACATCATGTTGAAGAAATGATTGATATCAATGGGGTGCGCATTGAGAAATCATTATAAATATGGATCATATCTTAGTAGATGTATGAACCCAATCTAATTATTGACTGAGGGTACATATGGGAATCATCTATGTGTAGACTTGTTTTTAGAAAACTTGACATTGCATAAGAACACAATTATTTGTGTACTCCTTATGAGTTCAACACCTACTGAAGGGGTGACATGGAAAATAAATACTTTTGGTGACCTCTATGGGCCTCTTTCCTATTAAGTAGGAATCTAGTATCCTTGAAGTAATCTATTGGGTATGGAGTCACCTGGGATCCTTTACTCTTCTTTCTCCTGATTAGGTGTGATAAGCCAACCTAACCTTAGAAGGAACTGAGATACCTTCCACAAGGATAAACAAAGCAAACAACTACACTGAACAATGCTTAGAGGAATGATAAAACTCAGATAACATAACCATGAACATACACTTGGAGGAAATGAAAATTTTATAAACAACATGTGCACATGGTACTTAGATAAATTAATACATCTAAACTACTATTTATAAGGGTGTTCATGATCATCAAAGATAGTGCTTGATGTGAATCTTATTAATGGGGATATGAAACACTTCTTTACTTGGTTTTCCAAGTTAATATGCATTAGATTGCTTGAAATTGGATATAAGTACGGGCCTCTCTATATAGCATTGAACTTCATATGCTTTTCGGCCTATTCATTATTTATCTCTATCAAAGGTAATTCGATAGATGCAAGAAACCTTGTTTCTTTTTCATACACTAACGTGAAGGGTGGATTTCCTAGCACTATAGGGTTGTCTTGAGATTGGTATGTCAATATAATTGATTATCTTCTATGGTTTACTTGATGATGTAAACCAAGTTATTTTTAGTCGATTCAACCAAACCATTACCTTGGGGGTAATATTTTGAGGAGGTGCTCAGATGGATGCTATGTTTGACCACCCATTTGTTGATCTTAGATCTAAGGAAAACTAGTGTATTATATAAGATAATAGTGGTTGGGACTCTAAATCTTATGACAATGTTATTTTCAAATAAGTCAAGGATGGAACCTTCATTAGCTTTTATTAGCACTATTTCCTCTACCCACCTTGTGAATTATTTAGTTACCATGAGGATCCATTTGTGTCTAGTGCTCAATGGTAGATTTATCATGACAATGAAATCCATGCCCCACTATGTAAAAATATTTTCAACTTGTATTAGTTGCATGGGTAGGGATAATAATATGTACTTACCTAAAATTAAGGCACACTTTTTATAGCCTCACACTCATGCATGCACATGTTTAAATAAACTTAGCCAATAATAGATAGCTTGCATGATTTTCACTGTAGTGGTTTTTGGTGAATAATTTCCTCTCAAAACTCCATCATGAAACTCTTCTAGGATATTATTCACCTAATGTTGTTATATGCATTGAAAGAGAATTCCATTGATATCTCTTTTGAAAAGTGCATTGCTAACAAGTACACAGGGAAAGGATCATCATCTAAAGTGTTAGTTTTTGGATTTATCGAAACCCTATAGATACATGCCACTTTAAAGGAAGATCCTCATGTTTTCATTCTAGCTTGTCAGGGTACCTTGGTATTTTGGTTGTCTCTTATGTAGTGCAAGAACTATGTAGTCTTCATTCTTCACATCCTCTAATAGTTTCTATTAAATTCCCTTGCCTTGCACTATATTGGTGATTTTGATGTCTATGTTGTATTTCATCACCTTTGTAACCCAACTAGATCTCTTCTTGTTGATGTCCTTACTAAGTAATAACTCCTTTATACTTGAGTGTGAGACCATGATCTAGATATTGGTATTGAAAAGCATGTGCCTAGATTTATTAAGTGATATTATTACCATGAGGTTATGTTTCTATACAAAACTATAACACAAGTTATAATTCTTGAGCACCTAGATAAATAAGATAATAGGCTACTCTAGTTGATCATTGTTCTACTATGAAATAATAGCTAAGATGCCTTCAACTCCAATAAATGCATAAAGGATGAAATATTTACTATAATATGCGTTTATCAATGTATGAGCTTCTATAATGGTATGATTTATGGCCTCAATATTGCTTTGAACCTTTTGGTTATAGCTATATGCAATGTTATTCTTGAGAATTATTATAAGGGGATTGACTAGATTTATGAAACTTAGCATAAAATTTCTTACGAAGTTTATTTTTTCCAAGAAGCTTTGGAGACCCTTCTTCTGACATGGGAGAGGGAGTGATAGAATGGCCTTGACTCATTAAGATAAATTATGAGTCCCTCTTTGGAGACAATGTGTCCAAAAAATATGACTTATGTACTATGAATACATACTTATTTGGGTTCAAAGAGATACCAAACTCTCAACATTTTACAAAGACTTGTTTTAGGTAACCCAAATGATCTACTGTGCACTTTGAGAAAATAGTTATGTGATCAAGGTAAACTAGGTTGATTTTTTTAGGAGTCCCTTGAATGCCATATCCATGTTAAGTATAGAATGTAGCTCCTATATTTTTCAAACTAAAGGGCATCATTTATTATGTAAGGGTAGCTCGCTTAGTGGTGAATGCAGTTTTGAACTGATCACACTCCTGCACAGGCACTTAGTTATAGCCTGAATAAAAATCTAGAAGTGAAAACTTTTTATGAATATGACCATTTGTATAATTTTATCCATTAGTCGGAGGGGGTAGTGGTATTTTAGAGAGGCTTTGTTCAAGTCCTTGAATTCTATACACAAAAGGATATCTCTATTATTATTATACATTGAGACCAGATTGGCCACACATGAGGAATGTTGGTATTAATAAGCTTTGATATCTCCTTATTCATTAAGGGCTCAAGATTTGGATTAACAAACCTATACTTCTACCTAAATGGCTTGGTATTGGGGTGAAAATAAATCATATATTGGGTTAATCCTAGATCAAAGCCTCTCAAGTTTTTATAGCTTCATGTAAAGATGTCATCATAACTTCTACTTAACTCAATGAATTCTTTAACTTTAGATGGTGATCAAACCTTATCAAACCTTAAGATCTTGTCATTAGAGATGGACACCATCTTCAATATTTATTCCTTCAATGTCAAGTTTCTTCTCTCACCTTTCAGTTGGTCATTAGAATTAAATATGATTTCTAGTGTGACTAGCCACCTAGGCAGCTTGTTCCCTTTCATTTTAATGATCTTCTCATCATTATGTGTCCTTTGTATGGAATGGAAATCAACAACATTGAATCCTTTGATCATGTCCCATGCCCTATGTTTTTAATCTTTTAACAGATTATTTTTGGATATGTTCTGCACTCTAACCTAGTTTACCACTAGTTTATTGTCTCTTAAATATTATAATGCTTTGATTCCTTTCTTATACGCTAATTAGAGACCCTGAATCAATGCCTCATAATAAAAAACATTCTTTGTGTATCCAAAATACAATCTAAACACATGGAAATATTTATCTTTTTGAGGGGATCCCATTAAAACATTAGCTCCTATACCGTTTTTACTTTGGGAGCCATCGAAGTATAATTGTCATATGCCTTCAAGGTCTTCTTACACATTTACAAGTTTAGGGAGAAAGGTGTCCTCATAGAAAATGCAGTATGTGCCTAAAGCATTGTTTCCTTTGCATTGTCATATGGGTCATACACATAATGCTCACATACTCATTCATCAAGTAAGTCATCCAGGATATCTTAAATGGGTGGTAGTCTCAAGAAGAACTGATTTCTCCTCCTAATTTAACAAAGTGTAATTCACATCAACCAAGATATGAGTGTATGGCTCTATGTGATTTTTATAAATAAGCTTGGCCTTAATGGTCATTTTGGTCCTATATTTGGTTCTAATTAACATGTGACCAATATGAAGATAGATATCTACCCACCTTTTCATTGAAATATTGGGAAAGGCATATAGTAAAGTAAAAGGGTAAGTCAATGATAGAAATGTCCTATGCAATGGAAAGGCTCAAACATGCATGTAGATCAAGGCTTAGATTTTTGACAACTCCCATAGTTTTGTGTATTATCTTGTCTAATTAGATGAACCCTTTTGAGATGGAATAATATGATATTCCTATCATGTCCATGATTTTATTTTTCATGACTGAGTTGCTTGCACTTGAATCTATCATATAATTATGTACAAGATGCTCCCCAATGATTAGATAAATGTAGAATGAGGGAAGCTTGTTATTTTTATGCACTTATTCCTTAGGTTGACAAGACTTATGTTCATAGTAGGTGCAGTATGTGATGGATCATGAGGTTAGACATTTCATAGGTCATCTTGTAACAAATTCCTTTATAAAGGAATAACAAGAGCATCCCACATGGAAATGTTTAATCTAGTCTTCTTCATCTAATTAACTATGTTAAAGGGTATTTAAGTCTCTTTAATCTATGCATTTAAGATTATATTCTCTTTTTGCACCTATGCACTTATCTAGGGATGAGTTTATTTCTATGAAAATAATTATGTGTTCACTAAAGGTTTCATAGGGGATTTGACTTGGGCACTTATGCATTGAACTTGTGGCATATAATTTGAAGGCATAGAGAAAGAGGTTCCTCCACCATTTCTCTCTTTCTAAATCTTATGTTAAAATAATTTGGGTTACTTCTTGCACTTGGTATTTCATTCTAATTCACATAATTGAAGTCACCCTCATGCCACTTTAAGAGGGTAGATCTATCTTATTCTTGCATTCATGCTTACAATTCATCTCTTAGTTGATATGAAATATATGGGGCCTCCTAAGGAGGTGGTGCATTATGTATCTTAGGTGCCTCATTTATTTCTCCATTTGTACACTTGACTTGATCATATGGCTAATCACTCAGATAGAAACATTCATAGTCTTTTTCCATGTTATTTTACATTAGTACAAGAGCTCTATAAGTGCTCACAGCATTAGGATTTGATGCACAAAGTGGCCTATTATATGTGATCTAATTTTGAGTTTGTACAACATGTTGTTAAGGATGCTTGTTTAATTTATATTATTACATGAATGGTTGATAATCCTTGGAATATTATGATTGGTGCCTTTTGAGTACCACTATATCATTTCTAAAGCTCTTAAATAAGGACTTAACCTCGTGCATCTCACTCAAGGGCATATAGGATGATGGAATTAGTGGGACAACAATAATATGAATGGGGGCTAGAGTTGGAATGGGAGGCAGGGAAGATGAGCTCATACATGGGGGCTTATGATATAATGGCATAGGGGGTCTACGTGTAATTTTTCCCTCTTGAATCAAGTAGTTTTCCATGCACACAATGATATCATATACATTTGGTAATACTACACCTCTCATAGATTGAATCATTATATCCACATTGGTGTTTATATCTCTTAAGATGTATAACAACATAGTATTAGGATTAGGCCTTACTAGGGGTGGAAATCAGTCCCACATCCTCTAGAAACTTGATTTTGAGTTGACCATTTGCTCATATGGAACTTTTTTCATGGTCATAAGCTACTCCATCAATGATAGGTGGTCACTCGTTTATTCAAACAACCTGCATAGTGTCATACCTAACTCATCCCAATTTTGGATAGAACTAGGCCATAAGATGTGATACCATTATAGTGATCTCCCTTTTAAATAAAATGAATGGATTTGTACTACAACATTGACTTCAGTCACACTATGGATAGAGAAAATATTTGTTGTCTTGTATGTACTCTACATGCATAGTTTAGTTTTCTCCAATAAAGTAGTGGATGATCTTAAGATAAGCTAAAATAATATAAATGTACTAGGTAAGGATAAATGGGATACCTCTATTAAAGGGAAAAAAGAGTTGATTTCTCTATACAACCATGGAGGGAATAGGAAATGATCTTCTTTTGTGTGCATGGAATCAACCAAATAGAGGCATAGATTGAGCTCTAGGATAATTCCATCTTGTATCACTTGCCCTTGTAATAGGATACAAAGATACTCTAATGGCCCTTATTCTATGAATTGTAGGTAGCTCAATGAAACAAAAATTAATACCCTTTTAAGATGATCTCATCTATCTTGGAATGTAGATGAAAGGTTGATCTTTTTGAACCAATGCTCTACAAAGTGTGTTCAACACTAGAAACCTTGGGATTAGCACCAATATCTTAGTCAACATTTAAACTTTTTCCTTCAAGGCATGCCAAAAACTACTATCATTTGAAATGTGCACCCATGTGTGAATGGATCTTCCACTCCTAGCAACTTGGACTTGTGTTCCAAAGAGTGATTTGGTGTCTTTTTTCTAATAATGGGATCTTACCCTAAGGTTTGGGACTCTTTCAATCCTTAAGATGAACCTCTAGAGTAGCTCAACTTCCTTTTATTCTAGATGCACCTAGTTTAGGACTAGCATGCAGACCTATAAAGAGAAAAATAAAATCTACATTTAGTGTTAAACCTAAACTTACAAGGGGAAAATGAAGATAAGAGTTAAGAGGGTTGTTTGAATGTAAAAAGGTGATGCACCAAGAATAGAGTGGGCACCTCACCCACTTAATGACATAATAATACTAATAGACTAAATATGAAAACTTCAAACTGGGTGCACTACATAAATGTTTCACATGGAGGTAAGGAACATAGGAAAACATTAGGAGGGATGAAAAGTAGTCCATAGATAATGCCTAAGTAGACCCATGTATACACAACATAAGACCTGTAGAGACTTTTGGTTCTATACAAAGGTGCAAAGGGAGGATGATAATGAGAGGTAAAAACATCCATAGACAAAGATCAATAACTATGAATGAAAACATAAAATATAACATGAAGAAGGTAAATTAGTTATATTAATCTCAAGGTCTAACATAATATTAAAAAATCAAATAGGTAGAGCTTTGTTATACCAAGAGATGGATCTTAAAGGGAAAATTCTGGAAGCATTACAATGTTCAAGAGATGTTAACCCTTTTAAAATGTAAGACCTAGGATTTTATAGGAAATGAGAAGCCCATGGGTTATTAATTGGAATATAACCTACTATTGGGACAGTTATATCATGATATGGAGAGGTAGTTTGGATATTTTTTAGAAGAGATCATGTGCCCATGTTTTGACAACCTATCAAATTCCCTACATTTGATTCTAATTTGATTTTGTTCCCTTGATGTGTAATCAGGTTCAACAACCATACCCATTTATGGATGTCGCTTATTGATCCACCTAGACTAATATGTTGATGTGGTTGTGTAGGCACATCCTTAAGTTTTGCCTCATCATCCAACATAAGTAGTGAAATTACCATGTACCTATATTTTTGGGATAGGGTACACATTGAACTATATGCACCTTCTTCTTTCTAGAGTCCCTCACATGGATGTATGTAGAATAGCTAAATACATTATATGTAGAGGGTGTGTTGAAGATTATGCAGAGAGTTGGATGCATAGTATGACTGCAAGCTTTTGAAGGGAAATAAGAGAGAACTTATATGGAAATTTATCATGGCCCAAACTTCTTTTGTACCTAGTCTCTTTTAATGGTCTTAGTAGTCTATGCCTACAGTTGTAACTTGTGTTGGTCTATGAAGATAATGCTACACATCTGAGATCATGGTATGCATTTTATGATGGTCAAGATGGGAAACTCTATGATTTATCATGTAAATTCATCATTTGAGTGTGAGGAAGTCTTTGAATGATAACGCAAAAGAAGATTCAAGATATTAAGTGTGTTCTTCATGATTCAAAATTTCTCCCTACACACTTCTATTTTTATACCTTGAAAATAGGGAGAGCCACACACTCTAACTTATATACCATGTTGAAGAAATGAAGGATCTTACATGGTGTTTGCATTGAGAAATCATTATAGGCATGGATAAAAACTTATTTTATGTGATTATGTGATAAACTGAGCTAATTATTGATTGATGGTGTAGATGGGAAACATCTATGCATAAAATTGTTTTTAGATAACTTGAAACTACACAAGCATGCAACTATTTGTGTGGTCCTTATGAGTTTAATACCTACTAAAGGGGTGACTTGGAAAGTCAACATGAATAGTAAAAGAAGATTAATAACTAATTTTGACTAGTGGAGGAACCAAATGATTTTAGCTAGATTCAAAACTAGCCTAGACTAAAGGAGGAAGAGGCCTAGGTCTTAAATGGAACCATTTGGACCCCTTGGGGACTCAAACCTAATTGATTTCAAAATGAAACAACCAATATAGTATTTGAATAGATTTGAAACCATCTTGGGCATAAATGGAGGCCTAGGTCTACATGAAATAATATCAAAAAGAGCAACAATCACATTTGATTAGTACATAAACCAGTTGATTTTGGCTAAATTAAAAACCATATAGGGGTCTCCATTAGACTCCACTTTTATTTTGACTGGATCAAAAGCTAAAAATTGTAATACAAAAAATATTTTTTACAGTTCAACCTAGAAACCATTATCAGACACAAGGGGAGCCAGGTCCCTAAAAGAGAATTATAAATAAAACCAACCATTACCATGATACCCAAAAATACCCAATTATTATAGGAAATGTATCCAATGGTCACATTGTGAGAAGTGCCACTTTATTAGAGACCGATTATCAAAGTAACCCAATAGCCTTCAAACCTCATGGTACCCCCAAAATAGCCAACCTAAGATTGAAACTTAGAAACTAAAACAAAAAACTAGTACCTCCTACAAAGTACATCATAGATTCTACCAATACAACCTTCTACCATGTTTTTAACACCTATCCAAATGGGATAGAATTTAAAAGAAGCCTAGCTATAAAACATTTCACCCAAATGTTTCACAACATCCATGACCAAATGGATTTTAAGTACTCATCCTTTCTATTGTTTGATAGACAGAGTAGTAGGAACCCACCTCGATCTCCACGTCAAGTGGTTTGAAAACTCCCCACAAAAACTAGAAAGATATTTCCCACTTACATCCTCTCTTTTTAAACTAGAAACAAGACTTAGATGGTTACTAGAGACCAACTAAGAAATCTAATCACCTTCTCTTATCCATTTAAAAATTAAGCGTTGACACTTATTAGTTGCTTTAATGGAAAATAAGTAAGCATTACCTTTCCCAATGGTACGAGTAGTAAAGAAAACCCCTTAAAATAGCTAGAAAACTAGTCTGATCACTGAGGTACCAAGACCAAATCTACCCACAAGTGAGGCATGACCTATTAAATCAAGTAGAGGTTATGTTACACTTGTTCCAATTACAAGCATTACCCATAAGAAAATTTACTCTTTTTCACCATGTTCTTAACCAAACACTGCTTGTTTCCCCTATCATAAACTATATAAGCTTGAATACATTACAAACCAAGCTTCTGTTAAAAGAGTGTAACCAAAGAGGAAAAGACTCAGTCATTCCCCAATAATTACATAAGAAGAGGGTAGATCCTTCAACAATCATCCAAGATAAATCATATTCAAGGTCTCCCCTAATGATAGTCCCAAATAGACATTGTGAGCCATTGAACAAAGCAAAAATAAATCCCACTTTCAAGACCTTGTAACAACCCATACACAAATCCAAAATGTCAAGTTGATCTAGATTCAGGTCATCCCCATCTCCCTCATCTGCTTCCCACTTAGAACCCTCGTTTAAATTTACTCTCCTGCTCATCATTTTTAACTTTATTTAAACTATTAATAATATTATTCAACCTTATTTTAACTATGAAAACATTTTAATTTGTATGATATATCACACATTACATTGAATATGGAACTATTATGATATTATCTCTCAGGATCCTGTATTCATTGGTTTTTATATAATGGTTGATCATGTTAGAAGGATGTTATATCATTAAAATTAAATCAAATTGTTATATAAGAGGTAAAAATTAACTTGGATTTTTAGTGATAATTTGATGTTTACTTGATTCCATATTTGCATCCATTACATCCTATATGCTAAAATCCAAATTTAAAGTCTAACATAAAAAATTTAAATCTTCCAAAATTTTGTAATTGGGACTTAGGTTTGTATTGAATTAAATTATATGAAAAGGACATCCACTCTTTGATTTTGGTATGACATTTTTTCCATCATGCTCAATAAATTAGCTATTTTATGGTGCTTTAAATAATACATGCAACTAAACTCTTGTAATTATTAATGATCTGCAATAATTTTTGGATATGCATAATATTATTAAACTTTAGTAAATGTTAGCTTAGTATTTAATGTGATTTTTATGAATAAATAAGGCATTTTATGGTGCTTTAAATAATACATTCCACTAAACTCTTACAATTAGTAATTATCTACAATAATTTTTGGATATGCATAATATTATTAAACTTTGGTATTTTTTTTCTCAATATTTAATATGCTTTTTTTATGAGGTATAAAATCTAAAATACAATTTCAAATATATTATGTGGTACCATATATAAACCACAATAATCTTTATGCAAAATATAAATTATCATTGATATATTTTGTTTAACACTTCACTTTATTTGTGTATGCTCTCACATTTTACATCTTGTCATTGCATTCCATGTGACTAAATTTTTAATCTTAAAATCATTTTATTCCATGTTACCACTTTTAGTTTTATACATCTTATGAAATAGTTCACATACTACCATTACGTATAACATCTTTAATTATATTATAAATTAATTAAATGATTATGTGATTTTTTTTTTCAATGATGATGCACCCTTATGCAATTTCATAAAAAATGCAATATACTTTATAATAAAATAATAATAATAATAATAATAATAATAATAATAATAAGTTACTTAAACATATTCTCATAAAATGTTTTATGTCTATACACAACTTCCTTTAACATTCCATATGAAGATTCTATATGAAATAAAACTATTAAAAATAATTATAATAATATAAATCACAACATTAAGCTTCATGTATATAAATCAAATTATAAAACACACACATGTACACACATTCACACACACAAAAAAAAAAAAAAAAAAAACAAAACAACTTATTTTCACCCATGATGCCATGGTTGTAAATAAGTATAGTTTATCTTCCTCTTAAAAATGTTATCCTCATCATTTTCCAAATTTACTACCTCTTATCTCAAATCCACTCTTTTTTTATAATCAACTCATTTTATTGTTTTCATTTTCCAAAATCTCATGTAATAAAATATAAATTGAAGCTTGTGTAAATATATGGAATCCACTATAATTTTAGGAGAAATTATACTTTTATTTGAAAATTTTTATCAAAAATTTCAATTTACTTATCATGGTCTCAAATTTGGGTCATTCAATAAATGCAATGGATCTAACCACATTTCATTGAGTTGCATCTTGTGAAATAGTTTTTTGGTTTAAAACTAAAACATATGAAAGATACATAATTTCAATTTATTTTTAATAGATGTACATACCTTTTTCAGAATCATCTAAATGTTATGTAATTTAGAAACCTTATAATCGAAAATTAGTTGAAAAATATGGTGTTGTATAGAAGGTGCATGAATGTTTTCTCAATAACTACAAAATTTCATTGATTTTATTTTTCCAAACTTTTACTTTATTTGTGTGTGATCCAAAATATTTATTTGATGAATATACATATGAAAAATATTAACTTATATTTATGTTTTGATTGATGTACATACCAATTTTTATAAAATATATACTTTTTAGACAATCTAATATAACGAATCTATAATATTTTAATGTCATTAAACTCTTTGAGTGAGTTGTGGACAATAATAGTTATTGGGTTTACACAAAATTACTTTGTAACTTGATTTTGTTTAAGATTTTATGTTTTGTATGTCATCATTATGTACATACTAATTTTTTTTCTTAGATACTTATAAATGTTAGTTTTGACCTACTTTACATGACTTGTTCATACACATATGACTCTTATTTTCCCTTCTCTCATATCCACACATGTTTCATGGGTTTGACCTTTCCAATTTGATATTAATAATTTATAGGAATTCCATCGTTAATGTATAACCTATTAAAAAAATTATTCTAGCTATCTACAAATATTTATATTAGTATTGATACCTTTCAAATAAATTTTTCAAACTTAGACTATTCCATCATTTCAGACTTGTCCAATCTCAAAAGACTTGGCATGCACTAACAAATAGTTCATTTTAAAATTCAATATCTTCCAATGGGTTGGCTCATTACATTTTCACATTGGTGGCATGATAAAATCACCCAAAGAGTCACATATAAATATAAAATAGGTATAAGCCTAATCCATATCTATAATTTTTCAATAAATCACCTATCAAGTAAAATCAGTCACTTTCAAATTCAAATGGGTTACTTATTTCCAATTCAGCCATCAATCAAAATGAGTAGGTCTTGGCCAAGTTTGATGAACCTTAAAGCTAAGTCAAAGTTATCATTTTCCAAGTATTGAAATTTATATCATAAGTTTCATTCATTAAAGGATCAATCTTGCATACATGCACCTAATAGGGAGAACTACACAATGTTTTACTTCCCTCTTTGGAGAATAGGATATGTACATATCACTCAACCATTCATTGGTTAGTGTTTGGGGTTAGGTCAACCCATATTGTCCCCCATTTTTAAAGATTAAAACTAGTATCACAAGCTGACCTAGGTTTTTAAAGATAAGGATACATTTTTATGTAATTGCATGCATAGGTATCTTCTAAACATCACGCAAAGAGATGATTTACAAGTGTAGTATCCTATACTTAAATAGAGAATAAAAATTTGCCTAGATGAGTCCATTAGTTTTTAGATGCCAAAGTTAGTTTGTTCTTTCTATAAGTTAGTGAATCTATAAAAGTTCATATAAATACTAAATTCTTGATCTGAGTGACTCTTGATCTAGTTTCCCACCCTTTGTGTCACCTAAATTCAGCCTTGGACCTACATAGTACACAAAAAGGGGACAATTTTATCCCTTATGGTCTTTTCTATTTATAGAAACTATAACCATTAAAATCATATTATTCTTTTTAAATTTAGATTTTCATTATTTCTATATTTCACATAATATTAATTAGTTCAAAATTTATATCTTATAAGATAATATTAATAAGAATTAAGGTAAAACAAATTAGTGAACTTTTATATTGCATATAACATATCAAAACCCTAGGTCTTCCCTCAAGGTTTCATCCTTCCTTCTATGGATTAAATTTTTTGTTTTAGTGTTTCAATTCAGATTTCTTATTTTCTAGTATAAAATTTCATAAATATTTTTTATCTTAGCCCTAGCTTTCTACATATTTTCATGATTTCATTTTATGCCATCTAAGAAGGCTAGTTACCCTATCCCTCTAAACTTAAGTTATAGTTTAAGTGGTGAATATATTAAACATAATCATATCCCTTTGGTTCCATCTAAAAATGATAAAATAAACTTAATAAATTCTTAGTCTTCTTATTCTTATTTTTATGCAATAATTATTAATAAATATGAAAAAAAAGAAGATTATGTTGAAATACCTGATTTATAACATGTTAATAAATATAACAAATAATACTAAGAGATAATTCATCATGATGACCTTAACACAGTGGATACTACAAAAGTTAAATAATTGTCTAATATTTTAAATTGAGTTTGTCAAGATCCTAATGAATTGGATAAGGTTATAAAATCAATCATATAAGTGAAAGATGCACACAAAGCTAAGGTTTTCACATATGAGGAATAAAAATATGATCCCTTCATTGTTACTAATCAACCTATTGTAGGTAATTATTTCACCATAGGTTTTTATAATAATAATGTTATGTCATTATTACATATATACCTTTGGATACACATGTCATTCCCACCCATGGTGTGGGGGAAACAAAAGGTTTGTCTTTGATTATTATTCATATAACTACATAGTCAACGTATTTTAATCTTATGATGGCTACTCATGTGACAACATCACCCTTGAATGTTGCATGGTTCCTCAAACATATTATGACAAATATATAGTCTAATATGTTTCATTTATAGTAGGGTGTTGACACACCAAAATTTTTATTTAAAACTTAATTCTCATTATTTGAAATGCTCAAACTAATTTTATGTAAATTGTAATTAGTAGTAACATATGTTATGATTTATGAGCATAGACAATTAATAACGACAAACCATGAAATGTCATCAATTAATTATTAAAATTCCATGGTAATGGTCAAAGTAGTTTACTAAATAACATCAATATAAAAAAGTAAATATTTTCCATAAATGGTCATGTAAATGTCAAAATATCACTCTCATGGTAACTAAGTAAGGGGAAGATGGTCCCAAATAAATAATATTTTATTTGTAATTATTCAAAAAAAAATATGTCATTAATATTTTTGGGAACATTTGGTCCATTTTTAAGAAAATTCTAGGGAATATTAGGTGAATTTTATTATTATTTGATTAGATGGGAATTCTATTTGATATGTTTTTCCATGTCAACAACTAATCCTACCTAAGTATTTATTTAGTTATGTATTATGATTGATTAGATAATATTTTCTTGGGATGAAAATTAAGGCATTGAGATTATATAAAAGGGTGCATACCCTCCTTGTAACAAACAAAATGAGAAACATATATAATATGAATGTAAAACAAGGATAAACCTAGTGTCAGAAAGTTAGAGTGTAAATTAATCTATTTGGTTGTGTGAATGTGAAGTTTCTTCCATAAAATTTTTTAAGGGTTGGTAGTTTGAGTCCATATGTATGTGGTAACACTTAGTGGAAATTAGGTTCACATTTTGAGTGAGATTGTACACACATTAATATAATAATATAATTATTGGTTTCATTATATTATTGTGCAAATTATTTGTGCTATTATTCTCATTACTTGTGTATTGTGTTTTTCAAGTTGTCTCCAGAATAAACCACTAAAACCAAGCTATGAAATTTTAGTATAGTCATATCAAAATTATTTCCTAGTGAAATATTTATAGAGAGTTAGATTGGGTCAACATTTTGATTCCATTTCCAAGACCATTCCTTGGTGGTGGTAGCCTTCAAATTGTGTTAAAATTCAAGATATGGTAATTGTTGAGGTAACCTTGATCTTGGAATGAAAAAGAATTTACTATAATTATTTTATTTTTAGAATGTTAATTTAATTCCAACCATTCATAAAGTCTACCATAGTAATTTCAATTGTCACCATGTTCATTCTAATTTTTGTTGTGGATTTTTTTTACCATAGTAAATTTAATTTTTACCATGGTCATTCCAAATTTTACATTGGTCATTACAATTTTTATTGTGGTCATTATAGTATCCACCACTATTATAAAAGGAAACCAAAATGAAAAAGGAAAAAAAAGAGGGGAAAAAATCAAGTCACTTCCTCTTGTCTTGCTAGTTTAGTAATTTGTTGTGGTTATTTTACAATAAAACTTATAGTGATAGGCACTTGGGTGGTGTTTTCTTGGAATTAATTAAAAATTGAGACAATTTTTATTTTGTAAAGGAATAGATATATTTGATAGATGAAGATGGATACAATTCCTTTTTTAAAATCCTAATCTGATGAAAATTATCTTTCATTCAATAATTTAAAATATCATGCATTTGTAATAGGTTTATAAGTAGTGAACAATGATCAAATTTTATTCCCACATTTTTATATGGTTCAGCACTTATATGGTTTGAGATATTAAATGAAAATGTAAAAAAATCATGATATTTTATTTGTGATTAGATTCAGTGAAGAATTTGATGCACACACCAATAAAACAACTCAAACACCAAGGTTTAATTGAAATGGTATTAAATCCCCAAAAGGTGTCAAATGCAATGAAATTGAATACCACTAATATACCAAATAAAAAGAAATTAAAAACCCAAAATTGGATAAACCTTGTTTTCTTAGGGTTTAAATCATAAGATCTCATAATGGCGTTTTAAATCAACCTAAAAACAAACAAAGGAAATAAAGACATCGGTCTCAACCTAATACCCAATATTCATTTTTCAACTTAGGCATCATTAATGTTGCTTAAACATTATTACATGATGAATGTGGATTTGATATGAAGTATTAAAGCTTCATGGAGAAAAAATAGTCATTTAGGCTCATGAGTCTTTACCAAAAATAAAACCAAACTTACAGTCTATCAACCATGTTGAATATTAAAGCATTACTTACTTGGGGCTAAAGCCATCCACATAGAGAATGAAATTGGTGAATTCCTATCCTTCTGCTTCTCACCAGCACACAAAATCACTTCCTTCTCCCTATAGACCCCATTTTCTCCTTGATGTCATTAATGGACCATGCAATGAAATCTACCATTAATCACTCTTTCACCATCATTTTTCTCTAGGGCTCTGGACCTAAAATAGTGGGTTCAAACAAAGTATAGAATATTTTCCAATGCTCTATTCCCCAAACTTAGGAGTCAAGTTAAGCAGCCAAAACCAAAAAAATAATGATAATAATAAAAACCTAAACTCACATCAGCTAAGATTCTCCATGATGCCAATGGGGTAGGTTAAAAAATCCCCACAAGTCCCATAGCTATCATGACTACCATGTTATCCTAAAAAGATAATATCATGGTCCCATCCCAAGTAAAATCATGGTCAAATAGCATGATCCCCTAAGGGGTCAACAATATTTAAATTAATCGTGGATTAACAAGCTAATAATTTTAATAATTTAAAGATATATCATAATAAAAAGTCAAAAATGACATCGAATCTACATAATACATAACCTCTACAAAGATATAATACTCAAAGAACAAACATAATCAAGCATGCAAGAGATGAAAACAATAACCAAAGATCATAATATCAACATGGAAATGTATGCATGTAATAAAAAATAACACTTTTAGTGTAAAACATTCAATGAGATATAATTTAAAATCATAATCAGGACTACTTATGTATTGGAGAGGAAATCAAATAGCTCAATATCTCATTTCCATTATTATTTTTTGGTGTCAATTGAATACTCAATGCCATTTCCTCATCATCCAATCTGCTTAAGCCTAACATTAAGCATATCTCATACAACCTATTCTTGTAGTCATGATAATGGACATTAGAGGTATCTAAATATGGTATAATATAAAATAACATAATTTAAACTATAAAAAATTTAAGAATAATATAGAAAATCATCTATAATCATCAACTATGGCATTAGTCAATAATATGATAGTAGGATGTGATTTCAAAATAATGTCAAAATCACATATATAAGATATAGTCTAAATAAGCATTAGAAATCAAGAAAGGTATAATATAAAAGTCTCACAACCAATAACCAAATGTCTCATAGTATGAGGCGATGACATCATCCTTCCCTTAAAGAGGATTTATCTCCATGAATACTCAAAAAAACCATGGATAGTGTCGCATAAATAGCTGGACATCTTCCAAAGTGGTGCATCTTTAACTCAGTCAGTCTCATTGTATAATTATTTTTGAATGTATCTATTTTACAACTTAACACTATGGTGGTATAGAATTTTAATTCATTCTAACTACATCTTTTCCTCTTATGCAAGCTATAGATTTTTCCAATCCAAGATATGAGAAATATCAGGTATATATTTCCTTCATAAGGCAACATGAAAAGCATCAAGGATTCTATATAGAGAAGGTAGAAAAGCTAACTAGTAGTTAATAGTGATAATATGATCCATAATGTCAAAGGTTTAGATAAAGTTTGTAGCCATCTTGGAAATTTTTATGAACTTAATCAAACATTTTATGTTGGGTAAAGGTGGAGGTAAATCCAAGAACAAACACACCTGTTCTAATTCCACCTATTAGGATCTTGCTCCTCAGAAAGAGCACAGTATGATTACCAAATATAAGCAATTGAATATGCGGAAATAACCAGAAACACAAGTAACTAGAATTCACCAATAACACAGAATATGAGAGACAATACACTATCTTGTATTAACACTATACAGAAAAGAATACAACAAAGAGCCGCCACACTCTTTCACCTTACAGAGGATCGCCACACCTCAAGTGTACAGTAATTCTTCTCACACACACTCTCCTACACAAAAAATGGTCCCAACAACCAACTCACACATAGAATTGGTGTTCACCTCACCAACCAGTCAGTAATAACCCTGCCGGTACACCAAGCACTCTATAGCACTGTAGACACCGCAAACGTGTCTGCACCTTGGTTCTCCCCCTTGGCCCTTTCTCCCTCCTAGTCCTCCTTGGTCCCTAACCCACCTAAGTCTTATTAATTAGAAATTAACATCTATTTTTAATTAAATAAGGCCCCCTTTCCACCCTACCCTTGCCACCTTGGATCCTCCCTTGAATCCCTCCACCTTCCCCTTAGCATTTATTAGGCCAAATCTCACCATTATATCCCCCCTCGTCCATTTTGGCATCCTCGTGACCGTTCTGCCCATGACCCCTCGCTCGGCGGCGTGCAAGAGTGGGCAGAGGCTATTTTTAGCCTCTGTGCCCATCCTGCGACCGCCGACGTCGGCGACCCTTCGGCCGACGTCGGCGAAACTGCCGGCGTCGGCAGCCTTCATTATCCCCTTCTGCATCCGTTGCACCCCCTGGACTCTTGAGCTTGAAAACAGATTCTCTTGACGCTTTGGCTCTGATCTCTCCTCTGTCTTGACCTCGTGCAATAGCAGCAACAGGTGAAAAGGCCCTGGATCAGTATCTTCTCCTTGCAGCAACTCTTCTGTGGCTCCAGCAACGTCTTCTTCTCTCTTCATTCAGCAAGCTAAAGGTAAGCTAGTCTGGTTTTTTATTTCATTTTATTCAGTCATCTATATTCTATTGTCTTCTGCTCCCTCTGTCCTTCCCCCCTGAGAGGCTGCAAAGCCTTCTCAGGCCCCATCCTCTGTGAATCCTCCTCTTCCTTGTCCTCTGTGTCTCTTTCAACTTCCTCACCCCTCTGCCAACAAGACCTTGCACCAGGTATCCAACCCAAACCAGACCACTCCCCAATCCATCCAAGCTTGTCCCCGTTCAGTCTCAGACCCGTCCACAGTCCAGCAAGCAACCCAGACCCGACTATAGGCCACAACCCCGACCGACGCCGGTCACTTCCCCAACCGACGTCGGCAGGATAGCCGACGCCGGTAGATCAGATAACCGACGCCGGCGACATTTCCGACCTCGGCGACTGTCTTCAGCCCAACAGCTCTTTCAGGTAATCATTTTGTTTTCTTCTTTCCTTTCTACTTTCTTTGTCACTTCTGTATTCTGGCATTCTGTCTTTTATCAGTCACTTATTTCATCAAAACAGTGGGTTGACCTCCCTTAAGGAAGTTTTTACACTTCTGGGAACAAGCTTTTTGCTTGGCAACCCACTGCCTATCTGTCTAACATTTTTCTTGTCCTAGTTTCCTTTTTTTCTTGCAGGTGTCATTCCTCCACAGCCAAAGAGGAGTGCTCACAAACGTCTGGATTTACGGTGCGCAATCTTTAGTCCAGGTACTTCCAAGCCTTGTCCATTACTTTCTTTAGTTTATTCTTTCTCTTAGATCTAAAAGAGAAATTTGAGGTAGAAACAAGCACTTCAAGCTGATCTCTCATGAACCTGCAACCTGCAATTCAAAGACCAAACTTACATGTAGATCCCCAATGAGCTTGCAACAACCTGTAACTCACAAATCTTACAACTAGAAGGAACTCTTCCTTTCTATCTCATATATTAACAATACATGCCAATGGGTCTATAAATAGATCCCTAACTTAAACAATAACTTAGACTCTTCATTTAGACAATTGTCCTCGCAGCCCAAGACTCTAACTAGTCTCAACATGTAAACTCTTCGTTCACTTAACTAACTGTCCATGAAACGAGCAGTTCTGGAACACACAGGCGACCGACGTCGGTCCCTGCTTGTCTGGTTCTACCGACGTCGGCCGAGTTCCTACCGTCGCCGGTGGCCTTCTGCACTGGTCTCTACCGATGTCGGTCCTGTTGCCGACGCCAGTGCTCCTGGATCTCAGCAACCATTGTTCCTTCAGTTTGCAAAGGGTTGAAGCTTTTAGCTCCACAACCTAACAATCTCCCACTTGGAGATAAACAGCTGCAACCCATACCTGTACCTGTACACCGTCTAGTTTGTTCCCTTGGCTATGTATCCATCTTCAAAATCACCCTTGAAGACCAACCACCACAAAATCCATGGTGCAAAACCTGTCATCCAAATTACCTGCCACATCCGCATCTACAACCATGTAGAAAAAGAACTTGACCCTGCATAGCATGTGCACCTGCTATTGGTCCCACTGAACTGCCCTTCAGTATTACTTTCCCAGATTGACTCCAAACTTGTGATAACTCCCACTGCTTGGGAAAACTCAGGTTTAGTACATACCATGCACTCAACCTCATTATGTGAATCAAGACACCTGTTCTGTGAACTGTCTAACCATCGGCGTGCTAACCGGTTTCACACAATCATCCTGAAACAAAGTCAACATATGACCTACCATGTCTCTAGAACACACTCATGCCAAAGAATCTTGCTGCTCCCAGATTCTCCATGATAAACACCTGAACTAGCTTTACCTTTAGTTCAGCAATACCTGTATATGTAACCCTGCAACAAGCACATCATACAAAAATAGGATAGTGTAGCTAATACTATCCAACCTGATAAAGAGAAACACAATGATCAAACCTCCATTGCCCTGTAGCTCACACAAGATCAAATACCCTGATCTTCCATCTCACGTATCCATTTCCGCTCTTCTTTATCCTTAACATCCATTCGTCTCTCAGTGCTTACTTCCAGCTGGCAACTCTACCCAAAACTCCTATTTGGTTCTCCTCTGAGGAATCACATCCTCATCCATGCCAAGCTCCCACTATTTCCTAGATCTACTTGTTCTGCTTCTTCAATAACTTCCTGGTCCTATGCCATAAATGAGCAATAAGTAGTGTAAAGAAGGGAAATGATGAATTTAAGAACTTACTTACACCTTCAGTCCTCCATATGGGTGCTTGAGACTCCATGACAGCTTGCTGTCCACCCAAAATTTGTCTCAGTGACTGATGCTGGTCACATCTCAGTCTACAGCCGATTGATGTCGGTTCCCTGCGACTGCCTCCCTGCCAACATCGGTTTCCCCTGGCCGACGCCGATCTCTCTCTCTGCCCTGAGTCACCGACATCGGGCTGCACATAGCCGACGTCGGTCCCTGTCTGGATGCCGACGCCGGTTTTCCTGCTGACGTCGGTCTCTGTGTTTTTCTTGTGAGACCTAACTTTTTCCCGCGAGCTCCTTTTGGATCAAACCCTTGTCCAAAACACCCTTGCTCTACTCAGAATTCATCTGCACCTTGTGCTGAACTCTGTCCGTCACTTTCTCCTTGAAAACCAAGGCTTTCCTGTTCTTGTCACTAACATCGGATTCCTCAATAAACCTCACTTTCTTCTTCTGCATACAGAAATCACGATCCATACCTTCCAAATCCGAAAGCATATCCTTTGACTCAAGAACAAGCATCTCCTTCTTATCTATGTGACCAAGCCTATCAAGCCACATCTCTGAATCTACAGCTAAAGTAGAAAACCCAGAAAGAGAATCAGTAGTATAAGTAGATAGATAAAGCGTACCTACTTTCTTACCTCTAGCTACAACAAGTGTACCCTTGGTAACCTTCCAAGAGTCCACTGTGAGAGTTACTGTGCAACCCTCATCACCCAAACTTCTAACAAAAATCAAGTTCCGCTCTAGAACTGGGACGTGCATGACCTCCTTTAACACCCATGTGTTACCTGTCTGCAATTTCAGCTTCACTTTGCCTTTGCCAACAATCTGACAAGGCTTACCATCCCCTACACAAATTTCTCCAAAGTCTCCCTGGACATACTCATGAAAAAATTCCCTATGTGGGGATGCATGAAAAGAGGCACCAGAATCTAATACCCAAGATTCTACTTTATCCAAAGAACATACCAGAGCATCCTGTGCAACGTAACTCGTAACATCTGCTTCTTCTTCATGTTCTTCATGCTGATCTGTACCTGATCTGCAATCTCTCTTTAAGTGCCCTTTCTTTCCACATTTCGAGCAGGTTATTCTGCCATACCTGGACTTGGATCTCTTGCCCATCTTCGACCTTGATCTCCCACGCTCTATCTTCTCTCTTGGCCTTCCTCTTCCTTCAACACTCAAATCATCTCCAGATGATTCACCTGTGCTTTTCCTGCATATCTCTTCGTTCAAGATCACACTCACAACATCATCCACTTTTAAAACTTTTGAAAGAGACACAGTATTAGAAACTACCATTACCAAACTTCCCAACTTTCAGGTAATGAACACAAGATTAAGAGAGCTCTAATTTCATCATCAAATACAATATTGACGGAACTTAACTGGTTTACCAAACCATGGAAATCACTAAGATGGCTATGAACAGATCCACCTTCCAACATTTGCAAATTAAATAAATGCTTCATAAGAAATACCTTATTAGAAGCCGAGGGTTTTTCATACAAATTTGCCAAAGATTTCATCAACTCCACCGTTGTCTTACACTGTGATAAGCTGGAAATCACAGATGATTCAAGACTCAATCTAACAGATCCCAGAGCCTTCCGATCAAGAACCTCCCATTCTTCATCTTTCATATCCAAGGGTTTGCTAGCAACCCCACCCAACAGTAAGTACAAATCTTTCTGATATAGATAGTCCTCAATCTGCATCCTCCATAATTGGTAGTTCTTGCCATTAAACTTTTCCATTCGTAGTTGACTATTTTCTGCCATTGCTCAACTCCCACTCAAACAGAAACCCTGTGAGTAACCTGTAATCAAAACACACTACCCAGATCTACACCAATCTGTTAGTATCCCAATCAAAAGCTCTGATACCACTTGTTGGGTAAAGGTGGAGGTAAATCCAAGAACAAACACACTTGTTCTAATTCCACCTGTTAGGATCTTGCTCCTCAGAAAGAGCATAGTATGATTACCAAATATAAGCAATTAAATATGCAAAAATAACCAGAAACACAAGTAACTAGAATTCACCAATAGCACAGAATATGAGAGACAATACACTATCTTGTATTAACACTATACAGAAAAGAATACAACAAAGAGCCGCCACACTCTTTCACCTTACAGAGGATCGCCACACCTCAAGTGTACAGTAATTCTTCTCACACACACTCTCCTACACAAAAAATGGTCCCAACAACCAACTCACACACAGAATTGGTGTTCACCTCACCAACCAGTCAGTAATAACCCTGTCGGTACACCAAGCACTCTATAGCACTTCAAGCTGATCTCTCATGAACCTGCAACTTGCAATTCAAAGACCAAACTTACATGTAGATCCCCAATGAGCTTGCAACAACCTGAAACTCACAGATCTTACAATTAGAAGGAACTCTTCCTTTCTATCTCATATATTAACAATACATGCCAATGGGTCTATAAATAGATCCCTAACTTAAACAATAACTTAGACTCTTAATTTAGACAATTATCCTCGCAGCCCAAGACTCTAACTGGTCTCAACATGCAAACTCTTCATTCACTTAACTAACTGTCTATGAAACGAGCAGTTCTGAAACACATAGGCGACCGACGTCGGTCCCTGCTTGTCTGGTTCTGTCGATGTCGGCCGACTTCCTGTCGTCACCGGTGGCCTTCTGCACTGGTCTCTGCCGACGTCGGTCCTGCTGCCGACGCCGGTGCTCCTGGATCTCAGCAACCATTGTTCCTTCAGTTTGCAAAGGGTTGAAGCTTTTAGCTCCACAACCTAACATTTTAGAGGTCTAACACACAGAAAAACCTTATCACCAACAAAAAATTCATGTGTTTTTTCCTACTCAACATAACTATTTTGATGATCCGAGGTAACTTTTAAATTATGGTGTATTAGATCCATTTGTTTATCATGTTCTTGAGTTACCTTAGGGCCAATAATGGTTGTGTTTTCTAAATTATCCTAGCCAAATGGGGTCATACATTTTCAACCATATAAGGCTTCAAAAGGAGCCATTTATAGCACATAATGGTATGATTTATTATAAATGAACTCAAATAAATGTAATTAGTCTTCCCACTTAGATTTTTGATCAATAACATACATTCACAACATGTCTTTAACCACTTGATTGAGTCTTTTGGTTTGACTATATGTATCTAGGTGGTATGAAGAACTAAAGCTCGACTGAATGTTGAATGTTATGGTAAAGGTTCATCAAAACCTTGATGTGAATATATTATCTCGATCATAAATGATCACTTCAGCCATCTCATGCAATCAAACCACCTCTTTCATAAAATGCTCCACAAACATGGAAGTGTAATTTCTTAAATTTATATCAATGAAATGGCCAATATTAATGGGTTTATTGATTACCACTAAAATAGTGTTTTGATTATTATGAGACTTTGGAATACCACCATTAAAATTAATGGAAATTACATCCCACTTATCATTGGGTATATCTTGAGTATATAAAAAATACCTAAGGTGACAATATTCAACCTTGACATGCTGACATTCTAATCATTTTACCACAAAATTAGTAATATTGTGTGTCATTTCAAGCCAAAATTAATATAGTTCATGTGTCATTTTGGTGACACCTAGATGATAAAAATATGGAGTTTTATGTGCTTCTTGCAGCAAAAAACTCTATAAGTCACCTGACTTGGGTATAAAAATTCTCTTTTTATACCTTAAAAGGCCATTGACCTTAGTATAAAAATTAGAAAAATCATTTACTAAAGGCTCATTCACTATTATTGTACTTACTTATTTGAAGTATTTATTAATAAGTTATTATTGTAACACAATAGTTCTAAAATTTCCCCATAGCACACACATGGTAACAAGGTAAGTGTGTCAGATGAGTGCATCAGTAACATCATTTTCCTTTCCCTTAACATGAGATATGTCCATGTAAAAAATATTAATAAATTATATCCATATTCATTGATGTGCATTCAAATTATCTTAGGAAAATAGGTGTTCTAGGCTATGATGATCATAATTCACCATAAAATGCTTTCCTAATAGGAAACACTTCATTATTCTAGAACATGCACAATGGAAACAAGCTATAAATCATGGGTATGATAGTTATTTTCATGCTCCTTGATATTGTGTGCTCGTAAGCCACCACTTTACCATCTTTAGTCAAGATGCCACCAAATCCTTCCTTAGAAACATCAACCCAAATCTCAAAGTTATCATTTGGGTCGAGAATAATTAGAATTAAAGATGTTGTCAACAACACTTTAATATTGTATAAATCCTCATCACATTGAGGTTTCTCATAAAATTTTATTTCCCTTGTGGTACAAGGAAATGATAAGATTAGTTAGGTGGTAGAAATCTTCCATAAATTAGAAATAGGACCTAGCCAACCCCAAAAAATTATGCACTTCATGTACATCAGTAGGAGTAGGCCACTCCTTAATACCTCAAATATTTGTTCAATCTACAATAATTCCTTACATTTAAATAATGGGTCATAAATATTGTATTTCAAATTGGTAAAAAACACATTTGGACAACTTTCCATATAGTTTATGTTGCCTTAATCTTTACAGAACATGCCTTAAAATATCAATCATGTTCAGCCTCATCCCTTCAATAAATAAGAATAAAGTACAAACTTATCTATAAAATCCTTGAGTATATTGTTCATCAAGTTCATAAATGCAACTAGTGCATTGGTTAAGCCAACTGTAAAAATAGTGAACTCATAGTGGCCATATCAAGTTCAAAATGTTATTTTTTTAATGTCTTCATCCTTGATTTTCAACTGATGATAGAATGATCTTAAGTCAAAGTTAAAAAAAGACTATTGTGTTTTTCATTTGGTCAAACAAATCATAAATACTTGGTAATGGATTACTATTCTTAATTAGTATCTTATTTAGCATGTGATAATCAATGCATAGCCTCAATGTTCTATCTTTATTCTTCACAAAGACCATTAGTGCACCTCAAGAAGAAACACATGGCCTAATGTTCTCACCATATAAAATTTCATGCATCTAAATGTTTAGCTCTTGAAAATCCACCACATTCATTTGATAAGGGTCCTTTAATGTAAGGGAAACCCTTGGCACAATATCTATCGATAAGTAAAACTCACGCTTAGATGGAAGACCAAGTAAGTTATTGGGAAAAATATCCATAAATTCTTGTAAAACCAAAATTATTGGTAGGGTTGCTCTTTTTCCTTGGGTAAATCTTGAAACTAAACTACATAGAGCTTATAACCCTTTTTCACATCCCTTTTTAGTCACAAAATTAAAAGTAATTTTTGTGCCTTTTGCCTTTGGATGCCTTGTATTTACATGGTTTCCCAAGTCATCAATGCATTGCATTCTTTTTATATAACAAGAAAGTGTTGTATGGTGTTGTTGTAACTAGTCCATGCCCAATATTATATCATAGGACCGTAAGGCTATCAAATAAAAATTTACCTAGGTTCTAGAAAAAACAAGATCAAGTTCAACTTGTTCTAAAAACTCTTTGATGGACACCCTCTTACTAGTACCAAACTCAACTTCCCTTTCTTCTTTTATCTAAACAGGTTTTAGTTTTCATTGATTGGTAATCATTGGTGATACAAAACTGTTTGTTGGAAAAAAAATCAATCAAAATTGATACACAAATACCATCTATAATACATTTTATTTGAATCAGGGTGGCTTGAACATAAGACTTCATGTTATCTATAGTTTCATACATCTGATGGTGTGATGGTTATCATAGATTCATCTTGGGGCAATCCTTGTGGTAGTTTTTATCACCACATTCCAAAAATATAATAGTCCTTTATGGAGATATAGGAATAATATTTTCCCTTTTGGTTGGTCCATGTTGGCTATTATAATTATGATCCTTACTGTAGGAACTCATTTTTTAATAGCCTTGGGATTTGAAATTTCTTTTTTGATCCTAAAATCTGTTAAATTTTCTATTATTTTCTTGAGATTTATAATTCTAATCTAATTTTATAAAATTCTCAGGTATCAAAGAGATATTTATGGCTTTGTATTGAAGCCCATTCATTTTTAAATCTTGTCTCACCTTATGTCGAGCCTTTTCTATCTCTCATTACTTATTAATAAATTTAATGGTAGCTACCGAAGTTCTTGGGTTTATCATATTGACATCATGCATTAATACGTCTTTCATCCTCAATTTTAATTTATTCATTTTTGACTCTTCATCATGAATATAGTTCACATGATGTAATAGTTTTAGGAACATATTTTCATATTTAGTAATAATCATCTTTTTCTATCTTAACAACTAGAAATCAATTATTTTCTACTCCTTAGAATCAACATTTATGCACATATTTAACCTTTTACAAATTTACAATGAAAATCTTATGTTTAGATTAAGGGGATGAGATATCTAAATCAGTCAAATAAATATGAAATAATTTAGTGCTGATTTGTTACATCATTTGACCTTATTTGAATTTATATAAATATCAATAAAAAGGGATAAATAAATACTTATCTAAAAACTAACTGTCATGGATGATTTGGGTTTTGAAATTTGAGATTTGGGCAATAATTTGTGTCATCAATAGGATTATATTATTCATCTTCTCACTAGATAGTAGCATTGAGTTTGTATTGTAACATCATATGTTTGTAGTGTCCTCAATGTGGAGCTAATGTCCCCTTTACAAGACTATTCTTACACCTATGCCTATTTATGTATGTCCTATTCCTACTTGACTGAAACCTATAGCTCTATGTTGTACCTAGAAAACCTAATTTACTATCCAAACCCTAGTTTCCTTAAAAGTATGGCATGATAAATAATTTAGTTTGTGTTAGTAGGTTGGATTGGAAATCCTCAAAATCCTTCCATATAGATATTTACCTACATACCAATACTTTGAATAGAGATCAAACCCAATTTAGTTTTCCCACCTAGTGCCTAATGTATGTGCAAGTGAATGCTAAAATGAGACTGGCCTTAGATAATTTGAATGTCCTTGAGATTTAAAATGTTTGAAAACTAGACTTAGGGTTATTATAGATGGTAGTATGCATAAAGTAGGGAAGTATAAGGATTAAATACCTTCATTTTTCTCAATTTTATCTTTGATTTAACTAGCTTTTGCATATATTTTACATCTAGTGAATAAATGTGGACTAGACTTTTATTTATAGGTTTCTATTGCATACGTGGATAATAAAATGATTTCAGGATGACCTTAGGAGAGGAACACATTTAAAAAACTATATGTTGGGAATATCTAGGGCTAAGCATATTAGCACCAAGTTAGGGACACTAATGCCATGTGACTGTAGTGTCCCAAATGTAATGCTAATGTCCTCTTTGCAGACCACTTAGAAATTTGGATTGGGATTTGAGTTGATAGTTCTATGACTATGTTATGACTAGATGTAGGTGGTTTTGGTCTACTAAATGCCTATAAAATTAATTCTAATTCTTTAGGATAGGTTTATGGATATCCTAGGTAAAGGTTAAGACAAGTGACACTCTTAGCATCCAATTATCACTTTTAGGTGATTACATCCCTCCCTCACTTATAGTAGTAATGAAACAAAGCAAAATGAATAGTATAAAGGAAAAAGAATCATACCTGAAATTAACTTAGAAGTGAAGCTTGTGTAGCTAAATTTGAGTATGTGAATCTAGGTTTACATTTATGAAACACAATCCAAAGCAATGTCCTGCAATGAAACATTTAAAAAACACTCTTTACTTAAGAGATAATAAAAAGCAAAAGAATTGTATAAATAAAATAGCTAAGTGAAGTTGAGTGAAGAGAAAGGAAAGGAATGACTACACCTCATTGGACATGCAAACCAATACATGAACCTAGTAACAACTTGTGTGTGTGAGTTTGTATAGTGATCACATCATTGAATAACTTGAACTAAGTTGATGGATTTCTTAATCCTCATATGGGTAGATCAAGAACTCAATCCAATTTTGACTCCATCATTACCCACCCCTATTTGGTGGATCCTGATCTCTGTGAATATATTAAATAATATTGTAAGTGTGTCTAACCCTCTTATCTAGGTGGATCAAGAACTCAAGTAGGCCATGAATCCATCATTACACTCTATGTGAAGTAGATGCATATATAACTATACTGTGCAAAGTGACAAAAGTATCTAACTAATTAAATCCAACTGTGTATTTAGCTCTATATCCACTCAAGTATATTATGTAGCTCTAGGCCACTAAGGAATGCCAACCACTATAGATGGAGTAAGGCACAAATTTGATGATAACCTAGAATGTGATAGCAAGTGTATATAGTGTAGAGAATGACATGAAGTTTTCCTTTCCATTTGATCAACCTATATGAAGCTGAGTATATGGAAATAATGTGTTACACACATACCCCCAATCTGGGATCTGAGTATATTGAATATGAGTCAAGTATGTAATAGATAAACCTATGTAACTAGTCTGAATTTATGAGTGATTATGTCATGCATGATGCCCCCAAATATAGGCAACTAGTATCAATCTGAGCTAAAATTAATGTATCTCATCTAGATATGAACATAACTACCAAACCTATGACTATATCTATGAAAATACATACTATACCTGATGTATTGATTTGAATGATCTAGACTATCCTAAAGCTATAGTAGTGCCCTATAGTGGAAAGTAGTGCCATGTGGCACTAGTATCCCAATCTGGGTGTTAATAACTACCTAGACTAATTTTTGTGTGATCTAAACTAACTATTGAGTCTCTATTCTATTATGTGTCGACCCTAAGTTTGATTATTGAAAATGAGCCTATGTGATGAAATGAAAAGTAATGTAGGATCCTAATCTCTATGATAAACACTTATAAATTCCCCCTCTATTGATGAAATTTATGAAATCTATGTAAGAATTTCCCTCTAAAGAAGTAGCTCTATAAAATGTGTTAGTCGAATCCTATGCATGATATTCTACTATAATGTAAAAACATAACATCAAAATGTAAATGTATCTAAGCATAAGTAGGTAATGCAAGATGTATGTTGTAATTTAGCATTGATCAAGGGTATCAAGATATATGTAAGCATTGTATATAGTAGTAAAATATGAGTAACTACCTAGAGGTATGGGGCATGATGTCTGTCATGGATCCCAAGTAGGAAGGGTAGATGCATGAGGTTCCTCATGGCATCAAATTTTTTTTATTTTTTTTTTTTTTGTGTGTGTGTGTGTGTGTGTGTGTGTGTGTGTGTGTGTGTGTGTGTGTGTGTGTGTGTGTGTGTGTGTGTGTGTGTGTGTAATAAGAAAATACAAGTGTCATGGTGTAGAATCATGCAAGGAAGCAAACACAGGAGGCACACAAAAGGTAGGCTAAGGGGACATAATGCAAGGGACATGGGCACATATCACTAAATATGAGAATGAAGACATGTTAAAATGTCCACATATGTAAATAACAAGAAATTTAGCATAGATCCACATAGAATGACATGTTTAAATGTCTACACATAAAATCAATAAATCACACAAATGGGATATGGGCATATGTCCAAGGCATACAAAAAGAGAAGTGGCATAGAAACCAAAGAACAATGGAATATTTAAAGTCCCTCTAAGATGAAAGTAGCATAAGAACACAATCAAGTCTAATCTATGAAAAATAGAAATAAAATCATGTTCAACTATGTAATACAAATCTATGTAGATGTTAAGATGTATATATACTGAGTCTAACTAGTGGAAGTTGTCAAAAAATCTAAGCAATCAGGTGTAATGATAATTATCAAGATAAATCAATGCATAAACTAGAATGTATAGTATGTAAAGATAAAACCTGGTAGTATATATTATGTATGAGATGACCCCAATGGGTAGATGTATTAAATTTATAAAATTGGTTCGATGTAAATGCCCCTAGTAGGTAGATGATACCTAGTCTAGATTAGTGTAGTGGACTAGAGTCTAGTTTGAAATATGTAAGCACTTGACAATAATAAGTGAAGCATGTGTGTATGATAAAACTAACTATACTAGGATAGATAGAAACATACAATATCTAGAAATTAGTAGAAATGTAAACATAGAAATCATACAATTTGTAATTTTTTGTATTTTTGAAATATTTGAATGTTTTTAATATTTTGACACGTTATATTATTTTTTTGTTTTTTGAGTATAAGCTATGTACAAGAAAATGAAAATAAATTATTTACAAGGGTGAGAGAGAAATATGTACAAGGGTAGGAGCCATACTAACCTATGAGTCTCATGGGAGACTAACCATCACCATGACTTATGTCAAAAATAAGAATGATAATCTCTCATATGGTGTGATTGCTATGTTGTAGTTGAATTTTGTTTCAATAACAATCTAAGTATTGTTCATCATCAAAATCATAATATTGTTCAACATCAAAATCATGATAACCTAGTGTCCTAGAATGAATTTCCTCATAATGTGGAGTTGACCTCTCTAAATTTTTATTTGGAATATTGATTGTGATTTTGCCCTTTAAAACTATGCTTGTTGTAGACATATGGTTCTATGGAAGTTATTTTACTCAAAAACCTATTTTGAGAATGCTTATTGGCAAGCATGAGTTTGAATGTACAACTTAGGATCTACCTCTTTCTATAACATGTGTTGTGTATATGGATGTGTTTCCTTGATAAAATATATATGTGATTAATGTCCTTAGGGTGTTTAATGAATCCCAAACCTTGTTGACCATTATTATCAATTACTAGAATAGGATAAGTGATGCCTTGGCCCTATTTCCCCAAACCTTGACCATGATAATCACACTTTTATAGATGCTTTTGACCAAAAACATACCATATTGAATGTTGATCCTCCTTTTGGAGAGATAAATTTACTTGATTCATTTGTGTTTGTTGTACTAGTTCTTGTGTTGATTATGCTTTTTGAACCTTTTGTTGTTCTAAGTTTTGCTTTGGTAGCCATTTTTGTAGTATTTATGAATTTAACCCTTTTTCTATGGGTAGATATGTCATTGTATGTGTGTATTATATATCACTATATGAGTCATATGTATCCATTATCTATTGTATTTTCATTTTCAATGTTAAACATGAAGCTATGTGGTTCCCATGCATTCTATGATATGCATAAGAAAATTTAGATCTCATCATTGGGCATAGAGGAGGTAGGTTGTTCAACTTAGCTTTAATTATGTCCCTTAGTATCTCACTTGAACTCTTATTTGATAGTGAATTATTTTTGAATCACTAGTTATATATGTACTTTGTTTTGATTTAAGATTAGAATATGTAACATTGTTTGCCACCAATTGACTAGGCAAAGATGCATATACATGATTTACACTATTGTGCCCTAGAGGCCTTTATCTTGTAAATTATTTTTCTAGTGTTGTAATATTTTCATGTTTTAGTTTATTTTTATTTTTTAAACCTCTAATTATATTGATCATATTGATAAATTGATCACATAGAGTTTCACAAGTTTAAACCCTAGTTATTTCTATTTTAACATATAGGCACACACCCTATAGGAAAGAAGTGTGAATAACCTGAGTAGGGGGATTAATGATAATTTTATAGGCTTATTCATGTCATGGAATAATGATATCATGGACTTGGTTAGAGGGAAAGTATTTATCACGCTCATGGAGATGAGGAGGAGAAGGAGATTCTTTCCTATGCATAAGATATGACATTGAAGATTGAAACATAGTTTTTAGCTTATGTATTAAATCCTTTATGTGTATATGGGTTTTATTGTTAATATAATTCCACATAGGAGAAAGATAACATGATATGATATGTGAGATATATTTCAATTGATATAAAGAATCATATATACATGTGTTCATGTATTTTCTGAGTTCATTTCGAATTAAATGGAACAAGCATGTAATTGACAATATTAGACATTACAACAAAAAAGTGATTGATTTATTCTACAATTATGATCATGATTATATTAATTAGAAGATATATGAATCTAAAACTTGAGTTTTGGAAATAAAATCTGAGTATAAATATAAAAAGATAAATCAAATATACATGTGTTCATGTATTTTCTGAGTTCATTTTGAATTAAAGGGAACAAGCATGTAATTGACAGTATTAGACATTACAACAAAAAATGATTCATTTATTATACAATTATGATTATGATTATATTAATTAGAAGATATATGAATCTAAAACTTGAGTTTTGGAAATAAAATCTGAGTATAAATATAAAAAGATAAAAACCCTAAGTGTGTCTAAGGTTAAGGTTTTTTAAATCTAGGGTTTGTTTGCAATAATTTAAATTGTATGTAAAATAAATTGAAACCCTAATGTGAAATTGATTTTAATTAGCTAGGTTTTCTAAAAAAATCATAAAATTAGAAGTATGCAGACCTAAATATATTGCACAAAATTTGGATGAATGTAAGCCTGGGTTTGAAGCAATATTAAAAGTTAGACATGTTCACCAAATGATTTAACCTCATAGGGTTTTATAATAAAAATAATATGTTTAGATTGAGGGGCTGAGATGTCTAAATTAGTAAAATAAATATGAAATAATTAAGTACTGATTTGTTATATAATTTGACCTTTAAATTTCTAAAAGTAGCACCAAATAGGGATAAATAGAGACTTATCTAAAAAAAGACTATTGTAGATGATTTGAGTTCTAAAATCTGATATCTAGGTAGTAGTTTTTGTTATTAATAAGATTTTGTTATTCAGATACTCACTAGATAGTAGTGCCATTTATGTATAATGTCCTTAATGTGGTGCTAATTATAATGCTCAAAATTTACATCTCGAACACACACAAAAACCACATTTTTTTTAAAACACTAGTAACATTGACAACATTGAGGTAAAAATAATCATAATAACCCAAAATAAGTGATTCAATGATATAATTAAATAGGCAAAAGTACTCTTAAGGTTACAAGGACTCTATGTGGCTAAACAAGCTACTAGACGATGTTGAGATAAATATCTAGACAAATTTTTACATTATAATAAATAACTGGTTTCATTCTATATAATAATAGCATTACAAATAAAGTCTTATTGTATACCAAGGGTAAACAAAATGGATAACAAGAGTACCAAATCAAACAACACTTTGATACATTTATACTAGACTCAGAAAAATAATGATGAACAGAGTTCAAGAAGGACCTGTTAAAAATATCAAAAGGAGTCATAAAACAAATATGAAGGTTTATTAATTAATAAAAAATTCAATAAAATTATACAACTTACACATTAATCAAAGGCCAAACATAGTGACTAACACAACACACTTTCTAGAATGATTTCACAGACCAAAACCAGAAACACCAAAATATTTTTGAATAAATTTAATTCCAAAAGAACTATAAAAAAATAGAAAATGATCATGCTTATTTATTTAAAGTTATCTACATTAATTTAAACATAAAATAAAACACTATCAACCTCCAAAAATGATATACTCTCCCTCAAGATTCTTTTGGCTTGGTGGTTCCTAAGAGACTTTGATAACTAAAAGAACTATCAACTGAATAATTTTGACAATTATCTCCAGAAATGGTTTCACTAAAATACCTTAAAATGAGGTCGAAGATTACATGTTGATAACTCAATTTATACTAGAATGGAGCTAGAGGTTGTAAAATTTCATGTATGTTAATTAACTAGCATAATTGTTTATCTGAGTCAGAATCAAAGTGACTTAAGTCAATTTTATTTTAAATTTAAATAGCTTAATTTAATTGATTTATTTCCAATATTGAAGAAATGAATTTATGATCAAGTGATCTAGATAAATCCTTGTTTGATGATTTTGAGTCACTATCGTTACATTATTTTTTATTTTTTTATATGTGGATAATTAATCTAGGTATATTTAATTTTATGATTCTTTTAGTCTTACCTATTAAAGTTACATTCTTTTGGTCATGAAAGTTTGTTTTAAAAATAATATTTTTTTACATGTGTGTGTGTGTGTGTGTGTGTGTGTGTGTGTGTGTGTGTGTGTGTGTGTGTGTGTGTGTGTGTGTGCGTGCGCGCGCGCGCGCGCGCGTGTGTGTGTAACCACCACGTTTGGTGGGGTGGGAAGGGTGGTATCATGAACTGATTTGATCGGTTCCCATCATGATCCATTTTATATATTTTAAGCTACTTTTTCTCCCCCATACCATACCATATTCATACCAGTTATATACATATGAACACATATGAAATCAATACCAAAAATAATCAAAAGAAAGATACAAGAAAATCAACTGATCATGTAAGGGAAAAACCAATAAAAGTGAGACTAATTAGTCTTGAAGGAAAAAGATAAACCCAAAAATCCAAAATAAATTCCAACAATAATGCCATGATTGACTATTTTTAAAAATTAAAAAGATAATAAAATAAAATGCTAGTTTTGAGGTAACTTAAAAATGAAATTCAATCAAATATAAATAATTTTTACAAAACATAAATGAAAATCGATCACATCATGAGCACTATGTGACTTCTATAAAGCACTAAAAATCACCCAAGGGAATAAGGAATAAAACTTATCTCAATTACCTCCTAGAGGTATGAGGCATCATGATTACCTCCCAAAATTATGAGGCATCCTGATTACCTCCTAGAGGTTCGAGGCATCTCAATTACCTCCTAAAGGTATGATGCATCTCAATTACCTCTCAAAGGTATGAGTAACTCTATCTACTACCTCCTAGAGGTAATAAAAATATCTATAAATTACATCCTAAGGTAATACAATAATTGTACATCATCATATGTAATAGTGTCACCATACAAATCAACTAAGAAACTCTCATACACAATAGCATACTTCTATAAAAGTATCAAAAGTAATCATACCATCTCACATCTTTGACTATCATGTAACTTACATGTTAAATAACATTACTTACAAAGAGTAACCATGTCTAACATATCAAAAAAATAAATTGCATCAGTCCAACTGATGCCATAATGTCATCCCAAAAGACATTTTCAACATATATCTATAACTCTAGTTAAAATCTTATGAGGAATATCTAAGTCTCTTTGCATATAGTAACATAATGTCCCAAGGTAACATATGGAAATTTTATTTGTTATCATCACTAATCATCATTGAAGAGACTAAATAACACCCATATCATAACAGAGTGCTACTGTAGAGGAAGTATCCAATACCATTTGACCGTAATTGACCATCATGAAAACCAACTGATATAGATGAATGATAATAATAACTATTAATTCTTATACATAGAATCCTAGTACCACATAAATATCAATGCAGACATGCTATCTCATATCTATATCTATAATTTCTCTCAAGTAGTGTATCTCATAGGTAATATCACTATCAAACATAGCTCACTAAAGTTCTATCAAGTGAAAATTATATGCATATTTGAGTGTTGATCACTAAAAATTGCTATCTATTGTAAATAATATAAGTAGCTAGATGGCCTAAACAATCATTACTGAGATGAAATAGGACATCAACTACACTACTCATCGAGTCATACCCCAATTGACCAAACTTTCACCATTTTTAACTAGGGTGTGATAAGATGAAGAAAATAGGATTTTACATATCCTAACACATGTATCAAATATGATATCACATGCTACTAGATGTTGCATGTGTTAGTATAACATTAACTATATGTTATAGACAACTAACATATATACTAGTAAATCAAGGTGTACATGTATCACAATCTTGTTGAACAAAGGGTAGGAGCAACCATTAAGGGTTATTATTACCTAAAGCTCCAAAAGAAAATCTCTTATGATAATGTTATTTAAATTCATAAGTCATCTATCACCAATAAAGGATTAAACTACTCTCAAAAAAATATTCCTTCATCTATATACATGTGTAATAGTCCTATCATTACCACCTTTATTTCAACACCATAAGGCTATTTACGATTTTTGAAATTGGTTAAGTTGTATAAAGCCAAGCTTGGATCTAAGTAAGAATAATTTCTAAACATTTACTATAACTTCAAGATTCATATATGTAATACATATGTAATAAAAATATTGTAAATCTCATTAGTTTACTTCAACATATAATCAATCACTATACTTATTAAAAATGTATAACATTTCTTCACCATTAAATAACATTATCGTCACCAAACTACTTAGGCAATAACATAATTTTATGCCTAAAATCAACAACATATCATATTATTATTCAATAAATATACTTAAAATTAAGTCAATGAAAGGTAAATGTAACAAATCTAACCTTAATATCCATTGAAATTAATAAATCTAAGCTAGCATGCACACAAATAATTTTTAATAGAAGGTACACAATCTGTTTGGATGTTGAAAACCAAATCAAGATACACCAAGTTAGGCTTTACATTCTTACTTATATTCAAATCATAGTATATAAAAACATAATTTCTTATAGGAATGCATTCAACCTTAGCAAGATCTTATAGAAAACAAATCTTCCAACTTACATCAACAATGGTGACAATTAAGTACTAGACTACTAAACAAGTGTATGTATATATAATACCACTTAAGTAGATATATAAAAAATACACAATTTATATATAGAATTAAATATCAATCATATATATATATATATATATATCTATATATATATATATATATATAATAAAAAACACTAACTTGAAATATAGACATGCCAATGAAGCCATCGATTCAAAATTCAAGTAAACTTCACCAAAGTACAAATAATAGGATCACACAATTCAATTTATGATCTCAACTCACTACAAGTACAACCAAATAGATAAATATTGTGATGGTACATTTCAAACTTTAGCACAAACACCAAACACAATCCCCAGAGTTCTTAGTGTTGAACCCAGGCTCTAATACCAAAATGTAATGCCCCAAATTTATATCTCAAGCGCACACAAAAACCATAATTTTTTGTTAAACACTAGTAACATTGACAACATTTAGGTAATAATAACTAGACAAATTTTTAAACTATAATAAATAACTAGATTCATTCTATATAATATCACCATTACAACTAAAATCTTTCTTCAAACCAAGGGTAAAAAAAATAGATAACATGAGTACCAAACTAAACAACACCTTGATACATTTCTACTAGACTCATAAAAATAGCGATGAATAGAGTTCAAGAAGGACCTATTAAAAATATCAAAAGGATTCATAAAAAAAAATATGAAGGTTTATTCATTAATAATAAACTCAAAATAAAAGGGATATAACTTCCACATTATGCAAAGGCCAAACACAATGACTAATACAACACACTTTCTAGAATGATTTCATAGACCAAAACTAGAAACAATGAAATATTTATGAATAAATTTAATTTTAAAATAATTATAAAAAAATAGAAAATGATCATGTTTAGTTATTTAAATTTATCTCCATTAATTTAAACATTAAATAAAACACTATCAACCTCTAAAAATGATATACTCTCCCTCAAGCTTCTTTTGGTCTGGTGGTTCCTAAGAGACTTTGATGAATAAAAGAACTATCAAGTGAATAATTTTGATAATTATCTATAGAAATAGTTTCATCTAAATACCTCAAAATGAGGTAGAAGATTACATGTTGATAAATCAATTTATACTATAATGGAGCCAGATGTTGTAAAAATAATTTATGTTAATTAACTAGCATAATTGTTTATTTGAGTCAGAATCGAGGTGACTTAAGTCAATTTTCTTTTAAGTTTAAATAAATTAATTTAATTGAATTATTTCCAATATTGAAGAAATTAATTTATGATTAAGTGATATAGATAAATCCTTGTTTGACGATTTTAATTCACTATCATTACATTATTTTTTAAATTTTTTTAATATGTGGATAATAAATCTAGGTATATTTATTTTTATGATTCTTTTAGTCTTACCTATCAAAGTTACATTATTTTGGTCATGAAAGTTTGTTTTAAAAATAATATTTATTTACATGCCTAAGACCAAATCAATTTAACTTTAATATTAATTTTTACAACAATTTAAATAACTATTCAAAACACTAAATGAATCCTCACCAAGGTTGCTTCTAATTATAAAGGATTATAATCACAAAGTTCAATTGCCTGCTTGAGTATATAATAGTAAATACTCTCCTTTTACCACCCTAGTAATACTCTTTCACCTTTACTAAACATACAAACCATGTTGTGATAAGGTAGATAAAGTATATTAAAAGGAGAAAATTGATAGTCAAAAGGAGTGGTACTTGTGCCAAGAACATTTTTCCTCTTCCAAAAGAAATCATTCAATTCAATGACTCTCAAGTATACTTTTATAAAATATGACCATACTTTTATTTATGCAAGAAGGTCTCAAGTGGTTTCCTAAAAAATTTCCTCGGCATTACTAAATTCATTGGCAACCCATAAAATTTCTCATATATAATTAAGGTGAACTTCTAATAAAAACATGGCAATAATTAACTATTTCACCACTACCCACTCGAGACCAAGAATATTAACAACTAAAATGGTCAACCTAAAAGAGTGCAAGAACCCCTAATATAGTAATCATAAATTCTAGATTGAAGGGATCTAAATGAACGATTCACCTACTAGTTTACAGGACAAATCTCTAATATTGTTTGTTTAGGATAGTCTTTATTACAATTGTAAATGTATCCATTAACAAGAAGGTTACTACTTCACTCAACTATAGTTTACCTATTTCATGTGTGGTTAATTATCTTATATCATATTTTATTTTATCTTATCTTATATTATTTTTCATTGAACTAGTTTGAGTGGCTATAACCAAGCTACCTAATAATTCTTAGACTAACGACAACTCCAACCGTAAGATTCAAAAATTGAAATTAAGTCAATTATTTTAGGATAAATTTCAAGAGTACAACTAAAATTACCATTGGTAACAATTTCACGTTAAACCTTTTCAAGAACACATAAATATTAGAAAGAATAAATACATTATATATACATATTCCATTACAAACTCATTCAAATAAGTTTTTCGCTATATCAAAATAATACTAAAACAGATGTTTAGAATTAGATAATGATATATAAATATATCTCTTTTATCTTATAACAATCAAAATCACATAATAATTTCTACACAATCTCTAGATAGGCTAATACCATACATCGACAACTTCCTTACAAAAATTTATAAAGGAATATAGCATTAACTATCTCTATGAAACTGATCTTGGACTCTTTTTCCTACATTATAAAATTGGACAATTAGGGGTCAACTAAAATCTAAGCAAGTAAACAATCCTCACATAGATTTTTATTTCTTTTTCCAGAGTCATAAAGAAGATAACAATGAGACCAACATTATTCTTAAACATGGTAAAGTAAATATAGTCATATATTTCTTTCATAGAAGTAACATTAAGAGGGTAATAAATAAAATCCACATAGTAATAAAATAAAACTACCTTCATCAAAATATTAATTATAACATACTTTGTCATCATCGGTTCAAACTAATTAGAGAAGTTATTATCAAGATATTCTTGTTTAGTCATTAGCATTAGTTTTGGAATATGAGAGATGTAAGCAAATCAACATTTAAAACACAGCTCACTTCAATCATTGTCTCTACAAATTTGTCCTTCTTGTGTTTGCGTCTTCATCAAAAGAGTCTCACTCAAAGCTTTGAAAACATGAATATACTTGAAAATAATATAATAAACTCAAATACAAAATTAGTTCACAATAGGCCTCGTCTTCTTATCTATAAATAAATATTTTATCTATTTATCCGCTTCCAAACTAATTCTCAACTTAGATTGCTAAATATAAAAATTATGAGTCTAAATTCCCAAATATATCTTTTTTTCATTCATATATCATTATATAATATTTGTATTTTTTTAAAAAAAATAACTATAATAATAATCACTAATCTAGAAATACCAAAATATATAACGCACAATTTAAATTTTTGTACATAAATATATAATATATAGTATATATTATGTATAAATAATAAAATAAAATGTAATTTATAAATTATATATATGAATTTTAAATTAACCAATATACACAATATACAAAATAAAAGAGTCATACATAAAAAATGTTGATTACTTAATTTAAATTAGGCATTTGATTTTAATAATGCAACAAAATATAATAACAAATAAATAATATAAATAAATTTGCATTTTTTTGTTTAGGTTTGAAACATCAAACCCATGTCCAGTAGCCAGGGTGCCATGGAGGAAGGTGGGAGGGGGAGGCGAGTTGGCCTGACCCCTCCTCCATCCCTACCAGGGAGGGGGGGCAAGGGTGGGGTCAGTTATCACCCCTCCCTTTCTATATATAACTATATTTATATTTATATTATTTATTTTATATATTATTTATTAAAAAAACATGTGATGTATACACTTATAGCAGTCAATATTTCTCTTTTCTATTATTTTTAATATTAATATTAATATTATTATTTTTTTGTATTTTTCATTGAGTATACATCCACATATATAAGATGTATATACACATATAAAATAGAATATAATATATATACAAAGTATATATCCATAAAATATATAAAATGAGTACAAAAATCAGATTATAAGTATATACATACATATATTTATAATTTTTTACATGTATATACATATTTGTTTCTATAAAATCAAGCATATACAAGGAGGTATATACAATATATATCTACTTCATTATCAAAACCTTATTCAACCAATAACTCCAAATAGAGGGGTTTTTTTGTAATGAATTTTTAAAGCAAATAATCCAATAATAAAACCCCTTATTCAAAAATCTAAGAGAAGTTGCTTTCATTATTTACCTTTTTACAAAACTAAGAAAAGAACATATAGATCTAGGAAGGAATGTCTACTTGGATCTACTACATTCAACTGCTCTTCATTCCTTGCTTTCTTCCTTTCCTGTGTGGCTCTCTTGGTAATAACAACACCTATGCAATAAGAGCTTGGAGGAGAAAAATGAGGCTTCAAAACCTTAACATTAGTTTTGACTTATTCCACCATATTTTTTTTTTATTTTATAATTTTTATTCAAAACCCTAACTACACTGACCACAAGTTTGGTTACCCACTAAATCGGTTAAGTTATGACCTCATTTAGTTTAGGGTTCTCTAAAGCAATTTTAATAGTACAACAAGTAATAATTAATCCATGAAGTTTATTAATATAAATAAGTTAATCTCACCTATTAAGAAGTAAAATATAATACTTCATTATTAATGCATGTTACTAAATACTTTCTTATTTATTTATTTATTAACTAAAGTACATTATTAAATATTTATAGTAATTAGAAACATGAATAATTACATCTATAAACATAAATAGCCAACAATGTTATTATATCGAGACATAAATCATAAACCTAGATTAGTTCAATAAGCTCCTCCAGTAATCACAAAATAATATAGTCTAATATAAAACAATGCATACAATCAGACTTGAATAATAACCAGGATGATACTAGGCATATCTCACTGAGATTTTCACACACATAACAAGAGTCTCCTCCTACAAAAATGTAGAAAAGATAAGGCTATCTATAATAGTACAAAATAGGGGTCTTACACTAATGTCCCATTTACATGACTATTCCTATTTTTTGGGAGCATATGCACCTGTGTTTATATGTCCTATTCCTACATGACCAAAACCTGTAGCTCTATGTTATTCCAAAAAAACCTAATTTAATGTGAAAACCCTAATCTCCTTACAAGTATGGCATGACCAATAATTTTGTGTGTGTCAGTAGGATGGACTAGACATCAAACACCATGTTGTGTAGAGAGTTTCCTATATACAAATACTCAAAAGAGGGATCATCCCTAATGTAGTTCTCCCACCTAGTAATTGATGTATGTGCAAGTGAATGCTAGAATGAGAGTGGCCTTAGATTATATTAATGTGTTTGAGCTTTTATATGTTTGAAAACTAGATATAAGGCTATTGTAGATGGTAGTATATAAAAATTAGGGTATAATAAATATCAAATAACTTAATTTTTCTCAACTTTATATTTGGTTTGAAAATATTTTGCATCTATTTTCCATGTAGTGAATATATGTGGATTAAACTTATATTTATAGGGTTATGTTGCTTATGTAGATAAGAAAATGAACTTAGACCAACCTTAGGAAGGGCACACATTTGAAAAACTATCTTTTAGGAAGAGCTAGGGATAAGGATAGTAACACTCAATTGGGAACATTAGTGACATGTGGTTGTAGTATCCCAAATGTGATGGTAATGTCCTCTTTATAGACCACTAAGCAATTTGGATTGGGGTCTGAGATGATAGTTTTGATATTGTGTTATGATTGGTTATAGGTGATTGTGGTCTATTTAATGACTAAAAAGAGTAAGTATAATGTTCAAGGATAGGTCTATGGCTAGCCTAGGGATAGACTAAATCATGTATCATTCTTAACATCCAATTACCACTTTTAAGTGATTACAATCACCTTTTTCAAAATTGTATTTTAAAATATGTCTAGGTAAGAGACATAGGTTGATATCCCTCTAAAACATAGAGGTGATTTCACCGTAAAGCAATAAGTCTAACCAACTAGTAGGATGTCACCATAGCTTTTTCATTAGATGACATATTATGCATATTTAAATATTTCTATAGATTTGCAAGCCATACATTAGCTACATCTCTTGATTCTTCACCTAAAAAGGTGGGTGGTGGAATATTTTTAAAATCCTTGATGATTGGGTCAACCATAGCTAAAGGAACCTCTTGGATCACCTGCTCATCTTCTTGGCCATTCTCCAATCTAGGCACTTATTCATGAGGAACACATTCTAGATCATTCAATTTATGTTCTTGATTTTCCATCTTGCCTTGGAGGACATTCAATGTTCTTAGGATCCCATTAATTACTTATTCTTTCTTGTTTGTAGGGTTATTTCGGGTTTCCTTAAGATTAGGTGCCTCATTGATGTTGTTGGCATTATTGAGATGAGGTTCAACCCTATTTTGATTGATATTTTGGGCACCACATCGCTTACCTCTTGTTTTACCCCTTCCTCTCAATGGGTATATCATTAACTTAAGCATTTCCAACATTAACATTTCTAGATATGGTTCTAACCATCTTCATTTAAAGGCATATAAATATGGTTTAGGTAGAGTAAAATTCTATGAAACCATCTCCCAGAGTTCCCTTAGTGTAGTAACCCTACTCTGATACTAAGTAAAACAACCCTAAATAAAGAAAACAAAAAAATTATTACTGAAATTAATAGTATTCAGAGTATGAAATAAACTATGTGTAGGAATTATTACACACTTATTGTCATGTGAGTGTATCTTTTTTGTTTCACACACCAAGGTGTAAGCAACTAATTATTGGGTTAGATCACTATAGATTTTTAACTATGGGTAAATACTATTAGAGGGTGATATAAGGAAGTAAATGTTGCCATTAGAAGCATATACTTTAGGTTACATCAGTGTGTGAGTACAAACTAATAAACTTAGAACTCTATACCAATGGATTATCTTCTCGATAGGATCCTAAAGGGTCCTTAACCCTAAATAAGCATCCTACTCTCCCTAGTTATTCCAATTAATGATATAGGGAAATAGATAATTCATTGATGATTATGGTACTAATCATATGATAAGAAACATCTCCAATTGGGCCACATAATCAAAATTAAAAATATGAAAGAGTAGTTAATAAGATCCAAGATTCTCTAGTTTTAGATTAAGGTAAAAATAAGTTTTGAAGGGACCCCAAAACCCTTAAACAGAATCAAAAAAGATAAAGTATTACCAAGCACCAGGAAAAGCCTTCCTAAAACCTACTAAATAGTAGCATCAAAAACAGGTTATACAAGGACAACATCAAAATCTAGGTTATATTCAACCCCCTAATTTTCCAAGTAATTATTTAATATCTATTTTTTAGGGGTAAAATCTAGAATAGTTGCCTGCCTGCCATCAACAATATTCTACATACTTTCTAGCTCTCTAGTTTTCCTAGTGGATCTTCTACCAGGTTTGTCCAGAGAACCAACATCCGATTTCACCATAAAAAGATGTTCATCTCTTTTTCCAGATTTATCCAGAGTAGAAGAAAGATGTTTCACCTTAGTTTGTTGGTCTTTTTTGCTACTTCTAGTTTCTACCCCCTTAGTATTGGTCTTTTTTTCAGCCCTTTTTCTTTGGTTTAGAATATGCTTTAAGTTTTCTCCATTATCATTCACAGGAAGCTCATCCAAAGGGAAATCAGTATCAACCTGAATCTCCCTAGATTGAGAAGTAAGAAAAACTCCCTCCTCTATTTTATTTCTAGCTTTAGCCAAAAATACACCTTCCTCTAGCACAGTTTTGTCATCTACATCTCTCCATCGATCTTCTATCCTTTGATAGAAAATGATTTGTTTTGATAGATCAGTCAAATCATCTATTCTTTGTACCAGTATTATAATATCTGATTGCATCCCATTTCCTTCTTCCTCAAAATTTTCTTTCTCAAAAGAAAGTTCTTTATCTACCTTAGTATGTGGAGCTTTAGGATCTTCAAAAGAAGGCTCTTTTTCTGCCTCAGCATGTAGAGTGTTAGAATCTTCATTATTCTTTTGTTCTTGTCAATGATCTTCTTTGAGTTTCCATACTTTCTTATGATAAACCTTGGTCTTTCTCCCATCCAAAACACTACTAGGATGATTTTTACTTTTGGACGGACAATATTTGACCAGATGCCCCTATTTCTTACAAGCATAACAAGAATTGGGCAAGTCTTCAAAAACAATCCCTTGATTTTTTTTGCCCAGCTTGGATATTAGATCCACTTTTTCTGGGAGATGATTCAGATCTGCCACTTTAACATAAAGTCTGGCACTTTGAAGTTTGGATCTAGTAGCCGTAGCATTATCCAATGCCACAAGTTCACCAAAAGAACTGGCAATACCTTTAAAAATGTCCTAATGCCAAAACTCTAAAGGGAGGCTAGGAAGTCTAACCCATATGGGAGTGGTTAAGAAAAAAGAATCTGAGAGATCCATGTTAGGCTCCCATTTTTTAATAGTGAGAGAACATTTACCAAAAGACCACGGTTCTCCACACAGAACCATATTCATGTCTTCCTTACAGTTGAAGATAAATGAGAAGAAACCATTCAATATTGGTGCCATATCTACCTCTCCTTGAATAACCCATTTCCTTTTAACCATTTTTGTAAGAGATTCTAGATCTGGTCTTGCTCCTAAAAATTTACCTACTAGGGTGAAATCCATTTAAGACATAGAAAAATCTATTAAAGGATCTGGAATAAAAACTTGAAACTCACCTTTCTCCCAACAAGACTTAGCAGTCATCAGCGGGAAAAGAGATTTTCCATTGGATTTCTTGCCAAACAGAGATGACCACGATCTTTGTTCTGAATACCCTACGTTCAATGCTGCTAAAAAAATTTTTGTATTAAGATCAACATTATCTTTCTCCTTTTCAAGCTCCTGCCCCAACACAGCAGAAGGAAAATCCAATTGGGAGACATGGATCCCACAAAAAGGATCAGATCCGCTCGAAGATTTTCCATTATTTACATTTGCCAAAAATTCTGACCCAACATTTTTATCTATACCTCCTGCATTTCCTCCAGGGTCTGTACCTCCTGCCTATTTCTCCACAATCAATTTTTTGCATACCTACAAACCAGCGGTTTCCAAGATAGAAAAAGTGCCTTCTGCCTGCCACCCATTGGTTTCAAATTCTAGATACACACCTAGCGCACCCATATCATCATGATGAAACATTTTGGATGCGCGCCCAGTGCTCCCAGCGCGCCTAGCACTCCCAGCGCACCCAATGATTTCAAATTCTTATACAATACCAATTGAAAGTGTAGCACTCAAGAATCATTCTCTGTTAGTTTCATATCAATACTTGTTTTCTATCCTTTTGGACTCCAAGATTCTCTAGTTAATCACATAGCTAACTATACAAATATGAAAAACTAGAAATAATGAAACAGTTCAAATATAAGGTTCTAAATTTTCAAAAGAAGAATCATCATATTAATTTGTGCTTAAACAAGGATTTATAATATTCTTAAATCAAAGCATAAATTATAGGACTATTTCTTAAATCAATACAATATAAGATTTTTAAGAACTTTAATTATTTTAAACTTTATGTACACAAAAACCATGTGTCTGTGTTAGCCCTTTTATCCATTATTTCATGATCATTACTTAAAGAATCACTGTACATGGTTTATTTATTCTATCTTTTCAAGAATGAGGACACATTTTCATTTCATTTAGCATCATAATCTTACATGAGTCCTAATAGTTCACACTGAAGATGGATAGTAGCCAATAAAAATCCATCACATCAACTTTAAACAATCAATAAAAGATCAACTTTTAAACACACATTCACTATTATCAACCACCCCATAGGTCAATAAATAGAGGTCCTATATCTATCTTCTTCATGATTTTCACTTGGTTTCTCTTAGTAACTACATGTTTATTAAGTATGAAAAATATTAAGGTAAATAAAAAGAAAAAGCAAATGTCTAAGAAACCATGCTTATATTCTATATTTAAAATATTTAATAATTTCCAATTTTGTTGTTATCTTAACTTGGTTTAGGTTGAATAATCATTTTAGTTACATAAATTTCATGTTAATATCTTCTATACACATACTCATTTTAGTTACATGGAAAGATAAATTGGTACTTCCTATGCATACTCATGTGTTCTTAAAAGGTGCAATATAGCATTTTATATGAACATAAAATAATGTTATTATTCAATGACATCATAAGTATAAAATCAAAAAATAAACCTTTCAATCATTTTATGTATGAAAGTACAATCTTTGAGGCTTGCCTACTTTTTAGGCAATCTTAATGCTCCAATAATCGATTAATAACACACACACACACACACACACACACACACACACACACACACACACACACACACACACACACACACACACACACACACACACACACACACACACACACACACACAGAGAGAGAGAGAGACACAGAATAAGACTTTCTTTGTAATGGAAGTATTATACACTAAGTGTAATATTCAAAAGAAAGAATATATATATATATATATATATATATATATATATATATATATATATATATATATATATATATATATATAAAGACTTTCTTTTGAATATTACACTTAGTGTATAATACTTCCATTCACAAACTATATAAAACTTAAATACCAATTAATAGTAACCTTAATGTATTTAAAAACAATGTAATATCCATGATAACATTACCTATAATGAACCATTTAGACAAAATTTCAATCATCTAGTTGAACTAGTAGCAATGTATTGAATCATAATTATTCATCCAAATGGAATCGATAACCAAAATAAAATCCAATAAAATCATATATCCAATGCATCGAGGCAACTATAATTATTATAAAATTAAATAAGATAAGAAACCAAGAAATAAATAATAGTTGGACATGCATCTTGCCTACTATCCCATGTTATAGTTTAGGAAATCATGCACAACCTTAATTTGATTCCCATACAAGAGACAATAATAACAACCAACAATAAAACCGACGCATCCATATAAACAGTTAATCATTTAAACAAACATAAATATCCATACCATGATGGCTAACAAAAACCATGTAAATGTAATATACAAACAATACTAATGAATTTAACATCTACCAAGTCAAGTTAAAGTTTTAACATTTAAATATAAATAAACTATATATACAAATTACTTCAGGCAATAAGCACTCAAGACTATCATCAAATCATTCATTTAAAATATTATAAATAATACAAGTTACTGTCATCAAAATACATATTGATTGGTCCATTAAAAAATAGAAACATATAATATTTGAATAGTTATTCAATAACCTAACCTAGCATATAAGTCTTAATCCCTTAGCCATTATAGCGTAATCAATTAAAACTATAACATGAGTAAAAGAGCACCCAAGTTGCCTATTTTGATGGTTAATCAAGACATATTACTATTGTGCATACATAGAAATAAACATTTATTTTAAAGGTTGAAGCCAAATCACTATTCAAAAATCAATATCATAAGTAATCAACCACAATAATGTTTCTACCTTGAGAAATTCAAAGTTACACTAAATATGAGCATTAATGAATTAGCTCATAATGCAAACATTTAATCAAAAAATAATTTATAATCTAAACATGTAAAGAATGACTAAATATAACACTGCACTTGTTCAAATAGTTGCAAGAAAAGTAACTGAGACAAGATTATCCACATCAAAATTGGAAACATGCCACTAACTTGAATCCAACTAGAATGAAGAGTACTTCTAGTAAAACAAATCATCATGCCCAATCCTATCAGCCTAACCATAAGTGGCACTAACCCCCCCAAACATCAACCCAATGTTAAGGTGTGGAGCTAAAAGCTTCAACTGTTTGCAGACACAAGGAAGGATGCTGAAGAACTAGAGCCACCAGCATCGGCAGTATGACCGACGTCGGTCAAATGCAGTGGAGAAGGAGACCGGCGACGGCAGACAGTCAGCCAACGTCGCTAGAACCAGACAAGCAAGGACCGACATCGATCACCTATGTATTTCTGAAACTGCTGTTGATGAACAGTCAGTTAAGTGAAGCGAGTGTTTGCATGTCAAACGACTAATTATAGTCACGAGCTGCGTGTCTAATTATTATAACTAGAGTTCTATTTTTGTAAGCATGGGATCCTATTTAAAGACCCATAAGGCATGTATTGTAATTAAGTAAGAAGGAAAGAAAAAGGCATTGAAGCAAGCAAGGTCAAGGAGATCTACAGGTGTAAGGTCAAGGAGATCAACGGAAGCATTCAAGGAGGGATAGCAACTCAGGCTTTAGAGTTGTTGTGTTGATCAAGAGAGAGAGGGAAGAAGGTCTTGAGGTGTGGCAAGCCTTTGAGGTGGAGGAAGAAGTGGCATCTTCCTTATTGTATTTTCTTATAGTAATATTTAATACAAGAATGTGTATTGTCTCTCAAATTCTTTGTTATCTCAAGTTTCTAGCTACTTTATCATTCTGGTATAATTCCATGTTTAATTGCTAATATGAGAAGTAATCATATGTGCTCTAATTGGTAGAGCCAGATCCCCTGACAAGTGGTATCAGAGCTACGGTTTGCAGGAAGTAGGGTATTGTTTTTTGATTACAGGTCATTCACAGGGTTTTTTGATTGAGTGGGAGTTCAGCAATGGCAGAAGAAAGTAGACTACGAATGGAGAAGTTTAACGGCAAGAATTATCAACATTGGAGGATGCAGATTGAGGACTATCTGTATCAGAAGGATTTGTACTTACCATTGGGTGGGGTTGCATGCAAGCCCACAGATATGAAGGATGAAGAATGGAATGTTCTTGATCAGAAGGCTCTCGGTTCCATAAGGTTGAGCCTTGCATCGTCTGTGATTTCCAGCTTATCACAGTGCAAGATAACGGAATAGTTGATAAAGTCCTTGGTGAATTTATATGAAAAGCCCTCGGCTTCTAATAAGGTATATCTTATGAAGCAGCTATTTACTTTGCAAATGTAGGAAGGTGGATCGGTACATACTCATCTCAGTGATTTCCATGGTTTGGTAAACCAACTAGCTTCAGTCAATATTGTTTTTGATGATGAGGTAAAGGCTCTCTTGATTTTATGTTCTTTGCCTGAAAGTTGGGACGATTTGGTTATGGCAGTAAGTAATTTTGCATCTGCTTCTAAAATCTTAAAAGTTGATGATGTTGTGAGTGTGATCTTGAATGAAGAAATACGTAGGAGAAGCACAGGTGAATCATCAGGGAATGCTCTAAGTACAAAAAGTAGGGGAAGGCAAAGGGAGAAGGTTGAGCAAGGGAAATCAAGGTCAGGAAGGAGATCCGAGTCCAAAGGTATTACCTGTTGGTTTTGTGGAAAGAAAGGACATACAAAGAAGGAGTGTTGGTTGAGAGATAAAGATAATCAACATGCAGGTACTAAAGAAGCAAAGGATGCAAATATTGTGATGCAGGATGCTCTCATACTTTCTTTGGATAGTCAAGTAGGATCATGGATTTTAGATTCTGGTTCATCTTTTCATGCATCCCCAAACAGAGATCTGTTCTATAAGTATGAACAGGGAGACTTTGGAGTCCTCTATTTAGGGGATGGTATGCCTTGTCAGATAGTTGGCAAAGGGAAAGTGCAGCTGAGATTGCAGATTGACAATACATGGGTGTTGAAAGAGGTCATGCATGTTCCAATTCTAAAGCAGAGTCTAATTTTTGTAGGAAGGTTGGGAGATGAGGGATGCATAATAACCCTCACAATGGATTCTTGGAAGGTTACCAAGGGAGCACTTGTTCTAGCAAGAGGTAAGAAAGTAGGTACTCTTTATCTACCTACTTGTATTACTGATTCTACTTCTGATGTAGATTCGAAGATGTGGCCTAATAGGCTTGGTCACAAGAATAGGAAGGGAATGAAAGTTATTGATTCAAAAGGTATGTGTTCAAATTTGGAAAGCATAAATATAATTCATTGCAGAAAGAGGAAATTTGATGCTTTTGACAGGAACAAAGAAGCCTTGGTGTTTACGGAGGAGATGAAGGACAGAGATCAATCACAGGGGCTGAATAAATTTGAGCAGGGCAGCATGGATAGAGGTTTGATCCAAGAAGAGCTCGCGGATGAAAATTTCATCACTTATAGGAACACACAGACACCGATGTTGGTCGCTTGGCACCGACATCAGTCATCCAGATACCGACATCGGTCATGTGCAAACCAGCAGGGTTGGTAGGTCGGGCAGGAGAAGTCCGATGTCAGTCATAAGGACCGACGTCAGTAGGAGGGACACTGGCATCGGCTAGGGAAATGACATCGGCAGTCAGGGTCAGTGCAGGGAACCAACATCGGTCAGGAGCAGACTGGGAGATGGCCGAGATCGGTCACTAGAACAGATGTTGGGTGAATCATTAAGTCTCAAACACCCATGTGGAGGTTAGAAATGGTAAGTGAACCTCATATTCGTTGTTCACCTTCTTTATATTGCTTACTGATAGTCATGAACTAGGAAGATGGAAGAAGTAATGCAGGTAGAATCTATAAACAATGGGAGCTTGGCATGAATGAGGAGTGTGAGTCCTTGGAGAACCAAACAGGTATTTGTTGGTAGTGTTGTCAGCTGGAAGGAAGCACTGGATAGAGGGATGGATTCCTGTTTTAGAGAAGAGAGTGGATGGACACATGAGACAAAAGGCTATGGTATATGGTCTTGATTATGCTATAGAACAATGGAGGTTTGACCATTGTATTTTATCTTTACCAGGTTGGATAATATTAGCTACATTATCCTGTTACTATATTGTGTTATTTGTTGCAGGGTTTCATATACATGGAGTTTTCTGAGCTAAGGGTAGAGTTGGTTCAGAAGTATGTCATGAAGAATTTGGGAGCAGCAAAATTCTTGTGGCATTAGTGACAGGTATAACATCATAGGTTTGCGTGGTGGTTGGTCTTTAATAGTGACTTTGAAGAGGGATACAGAGCCAAGGAACAAAATAGATGGTGTACAGGTACAAGTACAAGTTGTAGCTATTTATCTCCAAGTGGGAGATTGTTAAGGTGTGGAGCTAAAAGCTTCAACTATTTGCAGACACAAGGAAGGATGCTGAAGAACCAGAGCCACCGGCGTCAGCAGTATGACCGACGTCGGTCAGATGCAGTGGAGAAGGAGACCGGCGATGGCAGACAGTCAGCCGACATCGGCAGAACCAGACAAGCAGGGACCAACGTCGGTCACCTATGTATTTTTGGAACTGCTGTTGACGAACAGTCAGTTAAGTGAAGCGAGTGTTTGCATGTCAAACGACTAATTATAGTCATGAGCTGCATGTCTAATTATTGTAACTAGAGTTCTATTTTTGTAAGCATGGGATCCTATTTAAAGACCCATAAAGCATGTATTGTAATTAAGTAAGAAGGAAAGAAAAAGGCATTGAAGCAAGCAAGGTCAAGGAGATCTACAGGTGTAAGGTCAAGGAGATCAGCGAAAGCATTCAAGGAGGGATAGCAACTCAGGCTTTAGATTTGTTGTGTTGAGCAAGAGAGAGAGGGAAGAAGGTCTTGAGGTGTGGCAAGCCTTTGAGGTGGAGGAAGAAGTGGCATCTTCCTTATTATATTTTCTTCTAGTAATATTTAATACAAGAGTGTGTATTGTCTCTCAAATTCTTTGTTGTCTCAAGTTTCTAGCTACTTTATCATTCTGGTATAATTCCATGTTTAATTGCTAATACAAGAAGTAATCATATGTGCTCTAATTGGTAGAGCCAGATCCCCTGACACTCAATGGTGGAAATCAACATTTGGGCTTAGATAAATAACATAATTAAGTTTTTTGAAATTGAAGCCATGATTCAAAATGGAATTAGTAGTCACACACCAAAATAATATCATCAAGTAATCAACCATAAATGAATCATTTCAATAAAGGGATAAATAATATTCCAAACTTTCCATTAGAATATGCATGTAGTCATGCTACTAACCTCTTACAAGAACTACTTTTCACCTAAACACATTAATCCATTCGATAAATTTAATTAAGGCTCCTTAAAGGAGTTCATTGGCATTTAGTGTTAATAATAAACATATAAATGAAAGAAGCTCACAACTAAGCAAAAAGAAGACAATATTCCAACTTTACTACAATTACCAAATAACCTCAATAGAGTATTGATAATACCAAAAGAGTTAATAAATGATTCAAACTAAAACATTCTCTAAAACTCATACTAAAAACAGGATTCTTTACTTATGAAAACAAAACTATTTGAGGACACCAACACCTTACTAAACCATTCAAGTTATTAATCAAGATTAAAAAAAACATAACTGTGTATTCTCATGATATGGCCACCTATATTCAAAAGTAACATTTTCACAAAAATAATCATACACCATTATAATGATTGAAACAATGGTCTGTAACACCACACCAATAAAATAACTCAAACATAAAGGTTCAATTGAAATGGTCTTAAAGTCCTAGTAGGGTTTCAAATGAAATGAAACTAAATACCACTCATATACCCAACAAACAAGTAATGAAAATCCTAGAATTTAACATACCTTGCCCAACTAGGGTTTAAATCACAAGAGCTCAGAGTGGTGTTGTAAATCAATATTGAAAAGTAAAAGTAAGAAAATAAAGACATGGGTCTTAACCCAATACCCAAGATTCATTATTCATCTCATGCATCATTAATGTTTCTCAAAAATGATTACATGATTAATATGGGTTTGCTATGAAGTCTTAAGACTTCATGGAAAACTATTATTCATTTAGGCTCGTGAGGGTTTACTAAAAAAAACTAAACTTGCATTCCATCAACCATGTTGAATCTTAAAGTATTACCTACTTGGAGCCAATGCCATCCTTGTATATATAGAAAATGATAAATTCTTATCCTTCTGCTTCCATCCACCACATGGAAAACCAACACCCCACCACATCCTTCTCTTAAAGGATACCATTTTATCCATGATTCCATTAATGGCCTATGCAATAAAATCGACCATTATGCACTCTTTCACCATCATTTTCCCTAGGGTTCTAGCCCAAAAATAGCTAGTTCAAGCAAATTCTTGAAGCTTCTCCAATACTCTATGCCCCAATCTCAAGAATCAAGTTGAGTATCCAAAACTAAAATAAATTGATCACAATAAAAACTCATAATCACATCGATCAATATTCCCCATGATGTCAAGGGGGTAGGTCAACAAATCCCCATGAACACCATAGATATGATTATGACCATGCCATCCTAACAAAATATTATCATGGTCCCCTCCTATGTCAAATCATGGCATAATAGCATCATACCCTTAAGGGTTGATAATGTTTAACATAATCATATCTTAACAAGCCAATCATTTTAATAATTCAAAGATGCACCATATAAATAGTAACAAATTATGCCAAATTTACATAAGGTATAGGCTCCACAAGAAGGCATGTCTAAATGAACAAATATAACAAAGCATGTGGGAGATGAATACAACAACCAAAATCATAATATCAACATGGAAAATTTATGCATGTAAGAAAAAGAAATATTTTTAGTACAAGACATTTAACAAGATAAAACTGAAAAAAATCATTCTGTACTACAACTGAATTGGAGAGGAAATCAAATGGCTCAAGGTCTCATTTGCATTATTCTAACTATCAGTGTTAATTGACTTCTTAATTCATTTTCCTTATCACCTAAGATAATAAATAATTCCATTGAGCTTAACTCATACAACTTGTTCATGCATTCAAGACATTACACATTAACAATACCTAAACATGGTATTATATAAAATAACATAATCTAAATTATATATAATGTAAGCATGATATAAAAAATCATCTATAATCATCAATTATGGCATTATTCAGCAATATGATAGTAAGATATGAATTCAAACATAATGTCAGAATCACATCTACAACACATAGTCTAAATAAGCATACAAAATAAAGAAAGGTATACTATAAAAGTCTTATAACTAGAAACCAAATGTAGCATACGATCGGGTCATGACAACCTTCTATTTAATATTTCATTAATATTTAGTCTTTGTATTAGAAACTTGCTCTTTTTAATGCTAAAATATTATGGATAGATAGGTGAAATGCTTTTTAGGGTGGGTGCTTGGGTTTGTTCCTATATGTATCAAAATAATTTTCATGGAAGTTAAATAAAAATATTCTAATATGTCATAAAACTATATTAGTAGATCGTTAGTGGGAATAATTATTGTGTATGCAAAAATTTATTATTTTGATTCACTTTTGGTTTAAAGGGTTCTACATGTTGTAAGTCATCCTTATTTTGATCATGATTTTCATATTGTGTAATATTAAATTTTATGAGATGATGTATGAGTTGTGTATATACGTGGCATCCTTTCTAAAATAATGCTTTTAAAATAACATGTAACCACTAAATTCAATGTAGTGAAATATTATTGGTCTATATTTTATTTCATTCTTACAATATCCATGCTTTGCATATCATCTAATAGTTATATAAATGAAAGAATCAAAAGTGAAATCTTGTGTGTGTAAATATAAGTAGGGTCTCACATCAAAATATGTTAAACCATAAAAATGTGTAATTTAAATAGATATAGTTTGACCCAAATAGAGATTTAAAAACATATATAATAAATAAAGGAAAGTATAAAATTTTGAAAAATATATGAAATTTTAGAGGTTAAAAATAAGTAGAAACAGGTCTATAAAATGAACTAGACAAAACTCAAAAATGTTCCTAAAATCTAACAAATTAGAAATTTTGACTAAGAGTGGACACTACAGACTTTCCATGACTAGGTGCATATAATAGGGATAGTGTATGATACTAAAAATTGTCATTTTATAAAATAAAATTGATAGATCTGATCATATACTCCTTAGATTAGAAAAACTCTCTTGTTATATCAACATTCACTAAACATCACCTATTTTTTATTAATACAACCCTAGTAGTATAAATCTAAGGATAGTTCAGTTTGCTTAAGATTTAAAATAAATTAACAAATCTAAATGTAACTAGTAAAATAAATAAGATTAACATTTATATAAAACACTAGACTAATGAATTACTTAGCTTTTCTTGGGTTTGTTTAGGTTTGTGATAGGGTAAAACCATCAACAACAATATAGTATGGGTTTATGAATGCTCATATATAGAAAAAAAAGGGCTTGTGTGAGGCTAACCAAGTTTACACTTTTTTTATACAAGCTTAGTGTGTAAATATATACTAGGAAGTATAATTATCTTGCATTCCTATGTCTATCTATGATATTTATCATTGATTCACTTATGTTGATCTATGGTATTCCTCACTAATGTGCCTACATCTGATTAGAGATCATGTGTGAACATGTCTTTGATCCTGTGTAAATGGATATGTTATTCTTCTCCTTGATTTAATGACCATTTTTTCACTATATGAACAAATGTAATATATGTGTAATGGTAAAAATGCAATGGTTTATCATACTTCAATCACCCTCTTTGGCCAAGTATTACCTACATATTTGATACTATGAAGAGGGAAGTCAAACTGAATATTGTTCTCCCACTTAGTTGAGAGTGTGCAATATTGTGTTATAATAACATATAGTGCAGTCCTATGTATGGATTTAAACACTTAACAAGCTATTACTTGACCTTATAGTGGTATTCACACTTATTTAAAGGCTTTCTCCTTTGAGGGATTCCAAATTTGGAAACTTTAAGAAAATTCCTCTCAATGTGTAGAGTGATTTTTAGTGATAGATAAATAGTTTATATATAGATAAAGGATTAGGATCGATATGTTTATATAGTTTAATAAATGGGTATTTTATTTTGAGCTCATATGAAAATTTTAGTAGTTGACCCATATGATGAATTTTATTTTTGTTAAATAGTCATTATAGATTGCATGGATAAATCCAGCCTAAGTGGATAGGGCCACAATGGTAGTACTATCTGAGGAAGTGTAGACCAAGAGATATTTTGGGAATGATATTTATCTATTCAATAAGAGACTATGAAAATAATGTGTAATAGTAATGTAAATTAAATAAGATTGATCTCATAAATGGATGGATGGACAAGGAAGAATGTCAATAAGAGTCGTGTCACGTGTGGTCATAAGTAAATTATGTTATAGATTGGTCAAATTACAAATTCAAAATTATTTGCTACCAAATATGAGTTTTTAAAGTTTCCCCATTTTATTATACTAATGGAATTTATTTATTAAAAGGATAAAAGGTGATAATTGAGGATAACCATGATGGATGCACTTAAGTAAGTATTGATTTATGTGCCTTTCACTATGCAAAACCTACAATGAAACATGTATAGAATAGTTTTCACATATGATATGAATATGAATTAAAATATGTGAAATGAATTACTAAGTAACTAATACACATTTATGTATGGGAACCAAGATGTCTTCTAGAGACAATGGAGAATTGGAGTGATCATGCCCATTGGATATGCTAGTTTAAAACCATGGATTGAGCTAAATATTACTAAACCCTCATTGAAAACAAATAAGTGCCTAGAAGTTAAGTCATGAAAAAAATTAGCCTCACACAAGGCACTATATCTAAGTAATGGAATCAATTTTGGCTTCCATAAATTTTGATAAATGCCTGAGAATTTGCATAAAGTTTTTAAATTATCTACTATCGATGGATTATATGATTCAATATAGATGATTTTTTGAGTATATCCTAAGTATATTCCTTTGTCACATATGATTTGCATATTTTTATCAATCCAATAACTTGGGTAATTTGAGTCTAATATTTTTTTACCAAAGTTTCATAATATCTATGAAAATGTGAACATATGCTCCCAATCTGATGATTTATGTAATTTGAGTTATAGAATCTATGAAATAATTTCATAGAATTATGAATTTCAACTCATAATATTTTTCACTTGTGACATATTCCCTGCATATGCCCCCAGTTCCATTCCAACATATCATAATCTGATTAAAATTTATAATATAATGTGTAAACCTTTACCATTTTGAAGTAATATGTGCCTAAATTATGAAATATCTTTCTATAAAGTATTCGTAACTAATGCATGCCATTGTGTATGACCTCAATTTGAGGTGAGGGATGTGATATGTAAATCAATCATTTAGAAAGGAGTTAAACCCATAATGTTATATATAAAAATACATAAGTAATTTTTTTCTATTTTAGGATTAATGTGATCTAAATAACATAAAATTTACTGAATATTCAGATTGTTTATAATATGTAATTATTAGACAAATATAAGTGTAGTTCTAGTTAAATATAGTAACTTAATATATATGGAAAATATTGAGAGAATTTATAACTTAACTTTTTTTAGATTTATGCCAGTATGTGGCTAGATGCAGTCATCCAAAATGAACTGGAAAGGGCCTGAGACTACTCACATCTAGAAAAAAATAGTTTCACATGATGGGATAGGTTCATGCTTCCATGGATGATTTTAAAATATAAATTTTTATACAAGATCACATAACCATATGCATTGAGTGTGATAATTTTTGAAAAATTCTATAATATGTTATTGTTTATCATATCCTTTTATATATATTCATAGTCTTGTGATCAAGTGAAAAACTCTTTTTACATTATATTTGATTCAAGCCCTAACTCTTTACACTATAAAATGATAAAAATGTGATAGGGTAAAAATGGTAAAAGGGATAGGTTGATCTCGACTCAGATACCTTCTTTGATAGAGTATTTCATACATATCTAATACTTTGATGAGGGAAGTCAAATAGCATATAGTTCTCCCACCTAACTTAGTTTTTATGATCATGTGTAATACTAGCATGTATTAAAATCATGTTTATGTATTTTAACACTTGATAGCATGTGACTTGATTTTGAAAATAGTATTTAGACTTAGATTGAGGCTTTTTCATTTGATGGATTTAAAGTTTTGAAAAATTATGGAAGTTCCATTAAATTTGTAGATGCATTTCCAGTGAGTGTTTGATATCTTATAGATAAGTAAATGCTTAGGGTGTATATTTTTATATAAATAACTCTTTGATTAATTTAATTTTAACTAACATGTAAAATAAGTAGGCTATCCATTTTGAAAATTTGGAATTTTGTAAGCTATCTATTAATGATTTTTTGAATGATTCCAACCCTTATAGACAAGTTCATGGTGCAAGCATTGTCTATGGAGTGTCCACTTGTCCACAAATAAATAATGTTTTATTTGAGATCATGGATATAGTGTAAAAATGATGGTTTCTAGTTTAAATAGAGACTAGGGAGGTCTAATTTAATAATAAAAATAATTTGGAAAGTTCAATCCCATTTAAGAGGAATGGATATGAGGAATAGTGAATAAGAATTATGTATATGAGCATAAGGACAGTAGATTAAGGTTTGGTCAAGTTACAAATTTTCAAGTATTTAATACCAAATATGAGTATCTAAAGTAGTTTAAATTAAGTGATAGCATGTCAATAATATGTCATCATAGTAATAATATATCATACATGTAGGTATCAAACATACAACTTGAGGCATACAAGTGTCATGTCAATGTAGAATTATAGCAATGATAAATTCATTGAATAGTCAACATAGTAATGAGAATATATAAAGTAATTAATAAGTACATGGAAGGTGCATAATATTAATCGTGGCATCATAAATAAGGATAATAGTATGTGATATGGTTCATCACATAAAAAAATCAACATATAATCCTATATTTACCCATATATAAAATATATTCATGCATAGTGTCATGACCATGAGGCTTAAATTAAAGAACACAAAAGAACACTCAATAACATGCAAGGCAAGAGCCACATGTCAGGATCCTCCTTTATAGTACAATTGATTACCTTTGTATAAGCAACTAAACATGGAATTAAACCAAAGTAACATGTAACTGGAATTTAGAAACAACAAAGAATATGAGATACGAGAAACAATACAATCTATATTAACACTCTTCCAGAAGGAAATACAATGAAGAAATCTCACTCTTCCCACATCTCTTGGGTGTACAGTAATTCTCCCTCAAGAGTTCTCTCTCTCTCTCAATCAATTACAATCAACTCAACACTGAGTTGTTCCCCCCAGTGATAATCAACCCAATGGTTGTTGTTGCCTACTCTCGTCCACAGACCTTCTTGATCTTACACCCTGTAGATATAATTGGTCTTGCTTACACCATGTGTTTCAGATCTTCTTGATCTTGCTACCCCATAGATCTAACTGAGCTTACACACACACACCCACAAATCTTCTTGATCTTTCTACCCCGCAGATCAAACTGACATTGCACACACACACCCACAAATCTTCTTGATCTTTCTACCCCACAGATCAACTGACCTTGCTTACCTGTAGATCTTCCTGATCTTGCACTCTTGCAGACCTTCTAGATCTTACACTTGAGGATCTAATCCTTCTTAGTCCTTATTAAAATACAGCCCCATGGGTCTCTTAAATAGATCTGAAACCAAACAATAACTAGAAACACAGACTCAAGACTAAAATTAGTCTTTACATGCAAACTCACTGTTTGTCTAAAATTAGACCAGTTCTGGAAACACACACAGGTGACCGCCATCGGTTCTTGTTTGACCGATGGCGGCCAACCATAACTGATGCCAGTTACTATGTAGCTGAAGATAACCGATGTCGGTCAACCCCTAACTAGTTCTAACTGATGTCGGTTACTCTGTAACTCAACAACCTCTACATTTGCATCAGTGAAGCTTTTAGCTCCACAACTTAACAATCTCCCACTTGGAGATAAACAACTACACCTATACCTGTACCTATATAGCAACATCCTCTAATTTTGTTTTTGGCTTGTATCTCCATATTCAAGTTCAATCTTGAAGATCAACCACCAACAGTGAACACATATCTTGTGGTGCTTCTCCTCCCATCCAAGTCACCTGCCATATTCAAATCTACATACCCATGTAGAGAAGCACTTGACCCTGAATAGCATAAATACCTACTACTAGTCCCCTTCAAATATCTGAGAATCCACTGAACTACTTTCCAATGCTCTTTTCCTAGATTGGCCATAAACTTGCTGACAACTCCCACTGCTTGGGCAATATCAGGTCTAGTACATACCATGTACCCAACCTCATCATGTGATTTATGACACTGTTCATAGCTCAACTTGAACTGTCCAACCATAGGTGTGCTTACTAGTTTTGCATCCTGTATATCAAACCTCTCCACTAGCTTATTCACATAATCCTCTTGAGACAAAATCAACCTGTGATTTTCCCTGTCTCTAGAAATACTCATGCCAAGGATTTTCTTTGTTGCTCCTAAATCCTCCTTGGCAAATGTCTGAGCTATTTTTACCTTTAGCTCAGCAATTCCCTACATGTGTGACCCTGCAACAAGCATATACACTACATACAGTAATAGGATAATGTAGCTATCATTATCCAACCTGGTAAAATAAACACAATGGTCACATTGACATTGACTAAAGCCATGCTTTGTCATAAACCTGTCAAACCTCAAATACCACTGTCTTGGAGCTTGCTCAAGACCATATAACTTGGCCTTCTATCTCACCTATCCATTCTCTCCTTTCTTTAACCTATGGATCCATTCATCTTTCAGTGCTTTCTTTTTGACTAGCAACTCTACCAAATCCCACGTTTGGTACTCTTCCAAGGAATCAATTTCCTCATTCATGCCATGCTCCCACTGTTTCCTGGATTCTACCTACTTGCCTCTTCAAAACTTCCTGGTTCTCGACCATCAGTGAGAAAAAAGTAGTATAAAGAAGGGGAATAATGAATTTGAGGCTTACTTACCCTTTCAGACCTCCTCATGGGCATTTGAGACTCATTGATAGCTTGTTGTCTGCCCAAATTTTGTTCTAACAGTGACCAATCTCGATCATCTCTCAGTCTACACCCAACCAATGTTGGTTCCATGTGACCAACCTGATTGACATCAGTTCTTATCTAATCGACATCAGTTTCCACCTGCCTGACATCACTGACTTTGGTCTCCACTGGATTGACGTCGGTTCCTGCCTGATCGATGTCAGTCTCTGCCTGACCAACGTCGGTGTCTGTGTTTTCCTATGAGTGATGATTTTTACCTGCGAGCTCATTTTGGATCATAATCTTGTCCAAATCAACATTACCCTGCTCAAAATTATTCAGCCTCTTGAGCTGATCTCTATCCATCACCTTCTCCTTGAAAATGAAGGCTTTCCAGTTCTTAAATTTGTGAAAAACATCATGTTTCCTCTTTATGCAATAAACCCATACCTTTCTTGTAGAATAACACTGTGATCCTCCAATAGAAGCTCCCTAAGCTGGTCCCCACACATCTGCATGAACAAGCTCTAACTTGTGCTTCTTCTTTGTTGACCCAGTCTTGAGAAACCTCACATTCTCCTGTTTCCTAAAAATACAATGCTCACAAAAATCTCGATCTATCAAATCTGAAAGATTACCTTTTGACTTAAGAACATCCATTCCCTTCTCACTCATGTGACCAAGCCTACAGAGCCACATCTTTGCATCTACATTTGAAGTAGATAAAATAGAAGGAGAATCAGTAATATAAGTAGATAGATAAAGCATACCTACTTTCTTACCTCTTGCTAATACAAGTGCACCCTTGGAAACTTTCCAAGATATCACTATGAGAGTTACTGTGTAACCCTCATCACCCAACTTTCCTGTAGAAATTAGACTCCTCTTCAGGATGGGAACATGCATGACATCCTTCAACACCCATATGTTGCCAGTCTGCAATTTCAGATGCGCTTTCCCTTTGCCAACAATTTGACAAGGTTCACCATCCCGTAAATAAGCTTTTCCAAAGTCTCCATGGACATAATCATGGAAAAATTATCTATTTGGGGTTGCATGGAAAGAGGCACCAAAATCTAAAACCCAAGATTCTACTTTATCCAAGGAACACATAAGAGCATCCCGTGCAACAATACCTACATCCTTTGCTTCTTTATTTCCTTCATGCTGATCTTCTACCAACCAACAATCTTTATTTACATGCCATTTCTTTCCACAATTCCATAATTGATAATTCTTGCCATTGAATTTCTCCATTCTCAGCTTACTTTCTTCTACCATTGTTTTACTCCCACTCAATCAGAAACCCCTGAGAGTGAACCTGTAATCAACAAACACTAACCTACTCTGATGAACCAATTATCAGTGAACCACGCTCTGATACCAAATGTCAGCATCCTCCTTTAGAGTAAAGTTGATTACCTTTGTATAAGCAACTAAACACGAAATTAAACCAGAAGTAACATGTAACTAGAATTCAAAAATAGCAAAGAATATGAGATACGAGAAACAATATAATTTGTATTAACACTCTTCCAGAAGGAAATACAATGAAGAAATCTCACTCTTCCCACACCTCTTGGGCATACAGTAATTCTTCCTCAAGATTTCTCTCTCTCTTAATCAATTACAATCAACTCAACACTGAGTTGTTCCCTCTAGTGATAATCAACCCAATGGTTGTTATTGCCTACTCTCATCCATAGACCTTCTTGATCTTGCACCTTGTAGATCTAATTGGTCGTGCTTACACTGTGTGTTGCAGATCTTCTTGATATTGCTACCCCGTAGATCTAACTGAGCTTGCACACACACACACACACCCGCAGATCTTCTTGATCTTGCTACCCTACAGATCAACTGACCTTGCTTACCTGTAGATCTTGATCTTGCACTCTTGCAGACCTTCTAGATCTTACACTTGAGGATCTAATCCTTCGTATTTCTTATTACAATACAGCCCCATAGGTCTCTTAAATAGATCCCAAACCAAGCAATAATTAGAAACATAGACTCAAGACTAAAATTAGTCTTTACATGCAAACTCATTGTCTATCTAAAATTAGACCAATTCTGGAAACACACACAGGTGACCAACGTCGGTTCCTATCTGACCAATGTCGGCCAACCATAACCAATGCCAGTTACTATGTAGCTGAAGATAACTGATGTTGATTACTCTGTAACTCAGCAACCTCCACATTTGCATCAGTGAAGCTTTTAGCTCCACAACTTAACACCACACATAATGGAAAACCAAATGTCACACAAGGAAATATTTATACACAAATAGAAAAATAATAAAACATAAACAAAAAAATATTCACAAAATGTACTAAACAAGTAAGCATCACATCATGTAACACTCAAAAATATCAATCATGAATAGAAGAAGCAAGGCTAATTCACGCAATTAATGTATGTCATCATTGCATTTAACATAATAGAATATTGAGTGAAATAGATATATAAGTAGTATGAGTCAAATAAAATCATGTGTAATCAGTGTAAATTAAATCAATATTATCAATGGAAGTAGTCAAATAAATTTATAACCTATATAATGTAGGAGTATTGCACTAGTGAAACCATTTGCCAATTTAGGAAGGTAATAGGAATGTCATTCATATGTGTGGCAATGTCATATGTAATATTTATGTCTTTCATCTCTCTCATTTATACCATGAAACATATGTGCATATAACAATCTTGATATATAATTTACTATATGTGATAAATAATAATGTTATCGTGTTAATAAAAAATACATGGCATGCATAGGTCCTAGTTTTTTACTCTTTGAACATTTTTATTTTTTTGTATTTTTGAAATATTTTAAACTTCATGCACATCTATGTATTGAATTATGGCCAAATGGAAAATCTTTGAAGGATAAAATAATTGGACGAATAAGAACATTCCTTAGTATATGTTAAGGCTTAACATGCATTAAATTCAATGGTGTGGTAATGTGGAGTAATTAAAGGTAAGTAATGTTACCAAAACATAAATTTGAATCACACCATCATAACTCAAAATCATGTAGAAATAATAAAAAACATGCTCCCAATGGTCAAAAATAATTATATATGATAATGTATTAACATGCATGCATAAACATGTGTGATAATACTAACTTGATGTATGCCATAACAAGTATAGATAGTCTATATGTAAGTTAGAACAAGTAATAAGCCACAAAGAATGTGTATTGGGATGAAGTTATTTTAAAATATATGTCTCATTGTATGATAAATGTCATAAATATCTATATCAAGATAAATAATCAAAAGGAAATGGCCAAGTGAAAAAATATATAATGGATATAATAATGATTGTTAAATAAATTTATGTACATGCATGTATCAAGATAGAATAACAGAGGATAAGAAAACATTAAGAATATATGTCCAAACATTTATGCTCCTACTATTCAAAGATGTCATCAACAGGATGTCTACATGTATGTTTTGTATCATCTTATGTATTTGTATTAGGATATGAATAAACAACCACACAATATTCTGGAATTGATTTATTAATCTTTTGTTTTTTAATATGTTTTATGATGTGAGTATCATGCTCCTTTTATGTGATTAAATTAGATGTTTTTTCTTGAGTATTATTTTAATTATTTTTTTCCTCTTTTTATTTTTGATCTATAAATTATGAATTATTTGATATATAAAAAGTATAACCTCCAACTTTTAATGTGATGTATTCATTATTCTTATCTAATGTTGCACCCATAAATTTGACCAATGTTTTTCCTAACATAATAATTTACTGATCAAAGTATGTAAATTTCAAATCCAGTGGTTTTTTATTTCTTATGAAGAGATAAATGTCATGTAGTATTTCCTATGAAAATGTCACATGAGATATTCGTATTCAAGTTTCTAATGTCATATCCAATATATTTGGTAAGTGTCATGTTAAACATATTGGCTTTGAATGTGGGATCAACTCTAAAATTTGTGCATTACTTGTCACCTATGTGTTTATTAATAATCATAGGATGTAGAGATTTATTAACATATTGTAATTGTCCCCTTAGAAATCAGTTTGATGAAATTAGTATTATCGGGTACCTCTTTGTTTTAAACTTGATTCTTATACAAATCTAATTTATTGATTTCCTCTTTCATAAGTACACTTTGTTATTTATTCTATGCTTATTTTTATAACTTATCTTTTAGTAATTTATATTTTAAAAAAACACTTTAATGAGTGTTCATCTTACTATTTTTTGGTATCAAAATTTTCACTATAAATTGTATCCTTATGCAACCTTTTTATGTATCCACTGTTAGGGTCTCAGTTAAGATATGCATTCTACCACACAACCTATAATTTCATAGCATAAATGCCCAAAAAAATATAAAACATTTATTGATTCAAAGAGAGATTACACAACTTTAAACTAATCTCCAATGATACAACATTTATATCCTTAGAAAAATAACCTATAACATATCCAAAAAGCTTACAAATTTCAACTCAATACCTACAATCTGGATACAAATGAATAAATTACATTATTCCTTCAAAAATCTGAACACAAATAATTTTAAAAATACTCCTTGAATCTGCACCATAAAAGATATATAATCTAAAGTGGAATGCACTTATCTATAAACAAACAATACACTCATTTACATTAATTGATTTCAAAAAAACCATTTAAGGTAAAATATCAATTGCTCATAATACATCAAGATACACTATAATAATTAAATTGAAACATATTTGGATGGTAATGCATCATCAAATAATGAATTACATATGTGTATAGGTAGGAAAATGTGTGAGCATGGTGCTCATACACTTAAGCTAAGTAGAAAACCCACACTTTTGACCTTGATCAAATGTATTGGGATGCCTTTATGCAGTGTGATATGACTCTTACCTTCTAATTTAGTTGGTTAATGAACCTAGTCAAAAACTAAATCCTTCAAAAAGTGACTCCTCTAACATAATTTCACTTCACTATTATACATTAATCCTCTCCACATTAGTTTATCTCATCATTTTGCATTGATAAATCTGCTCTTTCCCTCGTATACTTTTATACTACCAATTAAAATGTTCACATATTTGTTGTTCACACTCATACTCACCTTATCCTATATGTTATTAGTCTTTACCCTCACGTAATAAATATATTTTCTTTACATTATGACACTCTATGTTTCATGCATTATACCACACATACATTCTTCTTGATATTGTGTATGACCAAATGACCTTCATGTGCATACTCTTTATTACTTGCCATTGGTGTATTAAGGATATGTACTCATCCATCAATATTCACTCAAACTATATTTTATATTCCATCATATATAATTGCATGGTCATATTTCCATGACTTTCCCAATAGAACATGGAAAGTATCCATATATAACACATCACACAGAACTTTATCTATGAAATTACCAATATTCAACTCCAATTCACATTGTTCCTTCATAATTATTTCCTGACCTGCTATCAACCACACCATTTTTTCTGTTAATGGATGCATATTCCACGCCAAACCTAACTTATTCATTATTTTTTATGATACCAAATTATCTATTCTTCCACTATCTACCAAAACCTTGCAACATTTACCTATTTTATTTAAATTAGTTTGAAAAATATGTCTTCACTACCTAAAATCTTATCTCTTTCCTATTACCTTCATGACTCTTTTGATTTTAAATAAAATTTCTCATTACTCAGGCTCCATCTATGTGATGTTATGTAGATTATGCTTATATTTATAAGACTTGAACACCTCCAGTTCCTCTCTTGTTATTATCCAAATGTATAGAAGGTAATTCAAATGCATGGTGTTATACCTCCCCACATTTGAAAATTTTTTATTATAAATCTTCCACTTCTATATCTAACTATTCTAATTCTCATAGAAGATCATCCTCCCCTTTTTTGTGATGCTTTCATGGTGCTTACATCTTCATTACTTTTTTCTTCAATTTTATTTGTTATCATTGGTCTTTGATTTTAATCTTTCAATATTTTGTTTATGTGCCAACTTATCTTCTGCTCTTATCAATATTGATATACTTCTTATACTATCTACAATCTCACTATTTTAATCTCATCGTGGATGACCCATCATAGTCATTAGTGGATTACACTATATTATTTTTATCAATCATATTATGACCAACATAAATAATAATCTTGAAAAAGTACTCTATATAATATATATTTTTATATTCTTTAACTTATTGAATAGATCCAATTGATAGTCTCTAAGTATAAACTTGCCTTTAAATTTTGCAACCATTCTTTCCTAGTAGTTTATTTTCTATTTAGCCTTACTATTTCTCTTAAATTAAACCTCTTCCCAATATAGATTTGTGTGTCCCTGAAAATTTATCTAAGTGACATTTTTATTATGCATGTTTTCTAATTCATCAAACTCAAAATCTTCCATCTCTGTGAGATAATTTGTTAGCTCTTATAGGTACAATGTTCTAGTAAATTGAAACCTTCATTTGTGTTCCTCTTCCTATGTTATGAATGGATTTAATAAGTCTCACTTCTCCCTCATCAAATCATTCTCATGTTGGATCATCTTATTCATTCTCACCATCTTTCAATTCATCTTCTATATAGATCACATCATTCCTTGTGTTGAATCATTTCCTTATATCTTCATAAACTGCATTCTGCATAAGTTGAAACATTTTTTAATCTCATTTAGTATTCCATTCATGTTTGCAACTACTCAACTAGATCATCCTATTGTTATTGGAGACATATTTTTTATTATAATACTCAAATATAATGTTATGACTTTAAAAAATCTATGAATATAACACTAATTTCACACTTTAAGATTCTTTTTCATGTCACCTGTAATCCTATGTAGACATCTCTTGTGCAATATTCTTTATCTCTACCCACCTTGGAAAATAATGGAGAACAAAAACCTGTATCTCTCAACCTTAGATTATTTTTACTCTTTTTGATGCCAAATGATGGAGCCATGGTTAGGGGTATTATTTAAGATATGTCTTATACCATGTAGCCAATAATTCCACAACAAAAAATATTACAATATTAAAAAAAATGTATTGCATCAAAGATATATTTAAAAACATCACATCGATCACCAATAATATATATTTATAAAAAAAATATAACATATCCCACAATATTACAAATGTTATCCCAACAATGTAGTGTGATTTGAAATGACTCAATTTCACTAGTCCTTCTCAAATATACATATAAATCTATTTATAGAACTCCTTATAACCATTTATTATAATATCTCTAATATATAATCAAATTCTTTTCTTAATTCTAAGGTATAAGTTTATATAATCACATAATCCACCCATTTATATTAATTTTTTTAAATAACCCAATAAGGCCACCAATAATAAGTTCTAATAAGACATCAATATGCACTATAATCATTAAATGCAAACAATTTTTGATGTTAATATATCCCCAAATAATAAATCACTTAATCAATGTACCATAACACATCATGAACACCTTTATATATTCCTAATGTTAGTGCAAGAGTGAACTATCTTAAAAATGGATTTCATAAAATTCATAATGCCCAATGAAGTTTAAAGGTAATGCTAGCATAAATATAAATGGTGAAATTTGAAGAGTGTATGGATGAAGTCACAACATGAAATTTGTGTCAAAGGCCTAATTTTGGCATGATTTCACAAGGTTTGATGGTCACATGTCATAGTCTCGATACAAAAATGGCACTTGCACGAAAGGAGTCACACAAGCTAAGCACATAAGTATACAAACTATGAAAGGAAACCAAATCCATAAATATAAAAGGCACATGAAGAAAATTTAATTGTAGGATAAAAGACACATTGTAGACTAATAGTTATAGATCTCGACACTTGAACCTATAGCTAGTCTAGTATACTCTATAGAGAGTGGAAGGTTCCAAGGAATGAGATTAAGGATTCCAAGTTTAAATTATAATTTCCAAAAACATATACTTGGAGACTACCAAAACTAAACCACCAAAACACGACTTTTAATATAGGTTGGAATTGAAGAAGCTATAATTAATGGTAGACCATGGGCAAATAAGAATTATGAAAAAATAAACCTATGGAAATAAGCTTGAAAATATATAGGTAACCATAAAGGGAGACATATATAATTATAAGGAAAAATTTTCAAATTATAGATCATAGCTAGGGACCAAAAGGGATAATGCTAAATTGTAGATAAAAACTAAGGAACATAGAGAGTGAACTTTAGATGACTAAGAATTAAATCCTAAATTTCATTGAATTATTACAAGGACTCCATTAGGGCGAGATAGATCCAAGTCAAAGGACTATATTATTAGAGCTGAGAGCTCTATTTTAAGATATGAGAAGCTAATAATATCTTGTAACCCTAAGTCATTAATTAAAACCATGAGATTTTGTATATGGTGTATATGAGAAGGAAATAATGAGTGAGATTATTACTTGGATGCATTATGTGAAGAATTCCTTCAGTGGGACCTTAGACCGTGACTACATCACTTTAGTATCTATTGGAAATAATTTATGTAGCTTGTATTTTTCTTGGTTTTATGACTCACCCAATAAGAAAAGACACAAATTAAAAATAAATGGGTAAATTAAATTTGACATGGTGATTTTTCTCTAAATTTGATAAGGGAAACTCCCTTGTACGACTATGGAGTTTTTTGGATTTTTGTGTAATTTTATCTAGAAATAAGAAATGTTAAATTGTAGAAGCTATAAATGGGAGAATAATGTGGGAGGATGGAGGTGAAGGTGAGAAATCAATGGTGAAAAAATGCAAATAACTACTAGAATAACTCATAATTGAAAGGAATGGTTGGAAATTATTCCTTTCAAACAAAAAATGAAAATATAAAAATTATATGTAATGAGAACAAAGGCTTGATGTGAAGGATAAATTCCATTGAAAACTTAGATTTGATGCACTTGGTTTAAAGCCCACACATGAGGTTTTCAACACAAAGTTTGGAAACACTGTGGGTTGGAAATAACTAATAAAAATTCATAATTTTAATGGTTTATTTATATATTAATATAAATACATAATTCACAAATAAATAACATCAAAACACATAAATCCAAAGATTGATCTCGCCCACTTGCATGCATTCCATTTTTAAAAATTGAATAAATGCATATCCCACACATAGAGTTTTAGATAGCTCTTATCTAATATATTGAAAGAAATAATAACCATCTTAAAATGATCTATAATTTATCTCTTGCATAATATTTACACCCATAAAGGAATTTATAAATCCATCCATTAAACTAACTCAACCTATAGCTAATTCTAGATAACTAAATTTTTCCTATGTTTTGATTTTATTATTTGGCCATTTTAAAACATTAAAAGCACTTTTGACTTTGAATTTATAATAGAATACTATTTCTAAAAATAA